>OZ023337.1:22242086-22372086 GCA_964007535.1 Brachyptera risi
GTTGTCCATTCAGTTGTATGGATGTATTATTTTAATGGTTGTGAAATTCAATATGAAATTTAATCCGTGAGTTCTGATTCAAATACATTCTGTTCTTTCATTTTTTTAACTGCTACTGAAGTCCCATTAATTAGTGTTCTGTAATGTGTGACCATGTAACGCTATAATTAACCACACAAACACACACACACAAACGCAATCAGTTTGTACTCTACGAGATCCAATAACAATGTGTTGTTTCTCTCTCTCTCTCTCTCTCTCTCTCTCTCTCTCTCTCTCTCTCTCTCTCTATCTCCTTCTCACTCGCCTTCTCTCCTTTGTTATTTCTCTCTCTTTTTCTCTCTTTCTCTCTCTCTATCTCTGAAACCCACTCATCTCTTGGTACATGTCTTTCACCATCTTCGTCTGACTCATCTCATTCTTTAGCTTCCATTCTGTCTTTATCTCTCTCTATCTCTCTCTCTACACAATTCTTTACACTCTCTAACATTTTTACACATGTCAAATGTACACCGGAAGTGAGATTCGATGCTAGCGCCACGTCCGCCACTGCTGGCAAGTCCACGAAATACAAAGCAAGCGTACCCTATTGGCCCCGAGCTGAAAAACCAATTGAGAGGACGGCGTGATCGGACGGGTGGAGGGTGAATGTGGAGGGGAAGGGGAGGGGGGACGTAAAGGACGGAGGGTTGTGAAAAGGCAAATACGTGAAATGATTGGAAACTCGGCGTGAAAATTAAGTTAAATCCGTGATGACGTAGAAAAAGAATGTAGTTGAATGGTATTGGCATGTGGTTTTAGCAGCTCGTATAACGCATTCGTACCAACGAGATGAGGATTCATTTTCATGTATTGTGAATGAAAGATTAACCACATTCATATTTACTTATCGTTTTTCAGTCATTACGATATCATTAAGAGCAGATTATGATTCAGGTAGAACACGATTGTGAATTGATGGTTTTGAGTGGGTAAAATGATTAGATCACATTAAATAAATGAGAATTTTAATTGCGAATGACAATTTCTGAAGTGAATCAAAGAATTGATCGTATATCTATCCTCATGTTTTCACTTCTGTATACATCACAACTGAATTTATGTAATGAAATAGAGAATATGGAGCAGAGACAGAGAGTGAAGGAAATAGAGTAGAATGAAGAGGACGGTACAAATCGAGATAATGACATGAATGGTGGGAACGAGTAAGAAAGAGAGTGATAAAGAGTGGAGAGGATAAAAGAGAAAGAAAACATGAGCGATGTGACGAGAGAAAAAAAGAGTGAAACCAAGAAGGCGAAGTCAGCTTACAGACATGAGAAACAACAGATGATGTATTTAATAATCCACTCTACTATTTCAATGAAGTGATGTTTTATTTGTTCATCATACGAGATAAGTTCTTGATCCATAGCCCAACTTAACGAGATAAGTATACGGTCCTTACTACGACTGTCAATACGATAACATTTCAAAGCTCCAGGCTGAATGTATACCGAAAGAGCTAGTTACCATGGCAACACTGAGTGATGAGAAAGTCACAGTAATTTAGCCGATGAATCCTTATATATTTCGTAGCAAAATATGAGCGCAACTTGATTCCGTAATAATGACAATGAATCTACACTAAGACTTGATATGATTGTCATGAAATTCAGTTATTTTGGTGGATATTGGCCGGTCAAATATCCATAGTCTCTTGCAGCTAGCTAAGCCAAGGACTTCATTTTAGTGGTTGTATAGGTGAACATTAAAGTTGAAATCACTTTTGAATTCTACTTCTTCTTTTGATTAGGTCTACAATCAAATTTGAAAAATATGTCTTCTACCATTTCATGAACACAAACTACTTTAAAACTGGGCGAACCCAGAATATGCGTCGTGAGATGAGCAAAATATCTATATTGAGTATAATCAAAAACTCTACACACCTTGATTCATAATATAGAATATACTTCATTCCCTTACTATCGAATCTTCAGGGAGCAAAATATTCAACATACTTCTGCCATCCTTTCTATCTATTCGTTAAATGAGAAACATTCATGAAGTTAATTCTTTCGCAACGACTGTTTCGAATTGACGACTAGTGATTCGCCCACCCATAAACGTCACAAAACAGAACATCCAATCAAATGGGCTTTGTTAAGTGGGAAATTTCACATTGAACTATCAGAGTATCTCTAAATTCTCACATGAAGTGATATCCAGGTGGCTTTGGCAATTAGCAACGCCTATCACAAGTGGTCAATTGCATACACATCCTCAATGATCGTATCACTTATGATGTCATATTAAGTGAAAACTTCAATATTTTTTGAGAGATTTTATTTTCCGAATGTTCTTGTCCAGCTTGATCTTGTGAGTTTTTTTTTGAAAATTTTGAAATGATGTTGCTCGAAAATTGTCCAATCGATCTGACCAAAAAAACTATACAGTTTCTAGTTGGATAAGTTTGCAATTACAGAAAAAGTTTTGTGTTGAACAGTTGAACTGTGCGACCTGTGCAGTGACTAAACAAGAGAAACAAACAAACAAGGAAATAAACATCCACACATACACACAGACAAAACTCCATTGAAGTAGGATGGAAGCTTCTGCTATCGCTCATCCGATGGTAAAAATAAATTGTGTTTTTCTTTCATTCAGATTGTTATAATTTGAATCCCAATTACATTTTTTCAACTCTGAGCAAATTTGTATTTGAAAGATTTTCATCGAGAGAGTTGACTTTTAATAAGTTGACTACGGGTAATGATTTCAACTTCAGTTCGAAACAATAATAAGTATTCATATATATACACCTGGTTTCATCTGCTCATTGTTTTTATATTTTGAAAACTAAAAGAAGAAGTTTCATATAAACTTCATATAAATAAGTACTCTAGAGATTTCGAAAAATATTCAGTGAACCTAACTTGTTGATTCAGCTCTCAAAGACTGTTGCCATAAAGTTGTCCAATTCCAAACTATATGGTATCTGTCCAATAACTGAGCAAACGCGGCATGCTTTGAAAAAGGAGCGTGATATCTATATGAACTAGAATGGAAAACTCTACACACCTTGATTCCTATCTGATATAGTGTATTCGATATCTATCGAATCTAGGAAGCCGTGAATCTCGGCTACATTTTTTTCCAATAAGGCTTCTGTCATTTGACGTCACTCATTGTTGAAAGAGACAGACAAAAATGTGCACCAGTTGGAATTGACCAATCAGAATGTTTGGTAGTCCACCAGTTCGCTGTATTGCCATGGTAAAGATTGTTTGTCATTTGTTACTTGACAGAAGCCTTGAATGGAGAGAAGTTTTGAAATTATTTTCATCAAAAAAACGGCTATTACGAATTGCACACAAATTCGTGATGGACGTGTATCACTCATGTATTCATTGTGTTATATTTGATTCCTCTTGGGGATATTATTTTTTGAATTCTCCTGCTCAGTCTGATTTCACGAAGTTCTCAGAAACTCTGAGAAGGTGTTTCTCAAAATTGGTTCAGCCAATTCGACTCGAAAACCATACAGTTCGAAGTTAGATAAGCCCACGTGTACAGATAAAATGCATATCAATTGGTTAACCCGCGTGACCTGTATAGTGTCCACAAAACACACATACACACACAGAAAAAGCTATATAAGAGTGAGATAGAGGTATTCGCAATCGCTTATCTGATAAATTGGAGTTCATTTGCATACTACTAGACTCACTAAATTGAGTATATGGCACGCAAGCCATTTCTCAAGTCATGTGGACAAATCGATAGCGACCAATATTCGAACTATTAATTTCAATTCTGAAACGTTCTCTTCACTTCGATCACTTCGTCATCATCCACCAGATGATCTTATTAGTACTTGGTGTATAAACTTGACTCGGTGCATTCAAAAGGGAGCTCAACATCTGGCTTTATGAAATAGACATTACTGATTTGATCACTTTTTGAATTCCATTTAACATTCCTACATTCATCCCACACCTACATTCTTCAATTCAATTGAATTCGAAATCAAATCGAATTAAGAATTGAATTAAATCACATTCAAGTAACTATCCATTTGCTTCAATCCGCATTTATATTATTATCATGTTATTTATGATCATTCATTATATTGTGCCTTTTGAATTCACTGTTCGAATAACCGCATCATATTTATATATCACTGTTGTTGTTTGCATTTATTCTTGCTATTTCTATCATTCTGACTATTTACTTTTGTAGTTCTTCCCCTCTTGGAGACTTTCATACTAGTCAATTCATTTTCCTCCTTTCCCACACATAGGCTTCTTATGGGGGTCTTGCTTCAATTTTGTTTATCATCATTCTATTATTATTATCAATATCATTTTTTTATGCAACTGATTCAATTTTATATGTCTGTAACGAATTGATTTGAATCAAGCATTATTATTTCATGAATACAAAAATGAAAAATAATATAAGCTTGTTTTCTCGATATAATATTCCAATCGAACGTCTTTCCTGTCTCACCGATGGTCGGTTGATTCTTTCTTTCGTGGATGTAGCATATCGCTCTAATCATAGAAAATATATCTTCAAATATATTATCAAATGATTAAACGGTTCAAGTTGTAATATTGCCTCCCAGATGCAGGGTAGTTATTTTAATCAGAATGGAGTCATATTTTATCTCATTTCGTTTTATTTCGTCTAATGAAGGTTTCACAAGTTTATCATTGAAAAAACAACAATAAATAAAATGCAGATCATATAGACAGTCAGTTAAGAATACATAATCACTGAAAAATTAAAAAGTTATAAAATGCATACAATTATATACGGTATTAGACGAGGTGGAATATAATATGATGGATGCTATTTCTTATGAATACTTAGCATCCATCAAGTCAGTTGATATGGAGATATTCTGTAATTGACCCTACACCAACAATTCAGAAGATTTAGAAGCTCGCATGCACGTCTTGAGGAAAGGTTTATTTTTAAAGTGTTCACAAATTTGATATAAATGAAATATTTACGATAAGTTATGGCATTTTTGTATGTTGACCACAGGTTGATTGTTTTCATAATAAATAATGACTATGGAAAAAATGGTTCCTTTCACAAAATTGGGATACACGAACTTATTTTACTGTGATGTTTCTATTCAGTCCATGGTAATTTTATATTCTGTGATTACACGTAATGTGATGATTTATGTACTGTATAAGTATTCATACAGACTCATATCAAATGGTTGTTGAATATTGATATTTGATAACATTTAATAAGTCAAGTTGTGGTATACTCAGCCTTCAGCTAGCGACACTCACAGCGTAATCCAAGCGAGTAAAATAAGTCACACAGTTGACTCACTTTCAAACGGACTTTTATTTCATTTGATTTATTTTCATCCGCATTATAAATCACCAGAAAACAGCTCATTATGAACGTTTCTGTATTATATCGCATTCAACGATAAACGGAGCGAAAGAAACGGAGGAAGAAAAAGAAGAAGACGTAGAAGAAGAAAAATGAAAAGGAGAACAATAGTCTCAGAAAGCGATTCAAGAGACGACAAAACTTAGGGAATAGAACAGTTTTTCGTGACGGTAATTCTTCATGTACTTCTTATCATCATTTATTTCTGTGAACTACTTCTTTTGTAACTTCTCTGTCATCTTTTTGCTCTCAATGTAGAAGTCAATATGACTTGATGTGTGTGATCTTGCTGGATTGGAGAATAGGATACAACATACTCACAAAGCAGTTCAATGAAGTAAAATTAGCTCACAAGAAGACAAGTTGAAAACTTGACCCATGGAGAAAATTTATATTCATAAATGGAGAAAAATGAGACACAAAATTTGCTCATCATAGTATCTGAGATGATATTCAATGGAATTGATAGAATGCCCCATATGTTGGATAGATGAATAGATTCATGGATAGATTATTTGTGTTCACAATATACATTGAATACAATGTTATGTTTCGTCAACAACCATGATGTTTATGAAGTTTACTTAAGGCTATATCACGATTTCGCGCTACCTTCTTTCAGAAATTGTCAGTATTGAAAAATCATTCTGCCAATAGATATCGCTCAATATAAAAAAAAGACTTTTCAGTGATAATATCTTGAGGTGAAGCGCTATAAAGTTTATCACCGTTGAGATACAATCCCGTCTCATAAAATACTGTACAGTGAGGTTAGGCTAGACATCGAGACGTGAAAACATTGAAACTATTCGATTCCGTCTATTTGTTCTCTCTAAGTTTTCAAAGGTAGTGCATGAAATTATGTTTACACCTTTCCTGCAAACAGAATTCTCAATTTCATATACGAGTTTTTAATTCCATTCAGAGAAGAAGGTCGTGTACCAACAAAAATAGCTTCATATCTCCTCTAATATTAAATTTACACAATATATTTACACAATCTCATTGGAACTTTTGGAATTCAACTGTCTTTGAAAGATGTAGTTGCCTTTCTCATCGTACACCTCGCCATGAGTAAAAATGATATTCTCATTTCACCACAAATACTCAAATAAAATAGTGATGTTTGTGCTCGAGTTTTGATTTACAACCTTCAAGTTATGTGGATGCAAGTATAATATCAAGTTTCAGAACCGGAACCATCCGAATTCATTTTTTAGTGGACTGCTTTGAATTTTTCTCACTGAGAATATGAATTGTATTCTGATAGAAAAATATACAGTGTTAATTGCAAGGATGTAAAATTTAAAATTCATTCCAAAATACCTCAGACAATCAACATAAATCTACTTTCATAATGTTATAAAACTTATGAATAATACATTCGGAATATATATTTCATGAAATATTCTGTAATTTTCAATGAAAGCTTTCGAAGAGCTCATTGGTGGCATGCTAGAATAATTCAATTGAGGCATTTTAATTGTTTTTATAAAAGATTGATTGTAGCCTTGATATCGGCAAATAGCTCAAGGATACATGGCAATTATGTGAAAGCTTCTATAGACGATGAATTTATTTTCACTCTCCTTTTTTTATTTCATTCCCTTTTGCCTTTCGGTGATGTTGAAATAATTATTGGAGAATAGAAGAGAAGCCCCAAGGGTTGTGGAATATTATTATAGATACTTTGAAACTTGAGTAATAAAGCTTTGTTATTTGTATCGAGTATTCTGGCTACAAAGAATGGGCCTATAGCTGGTACAGAGTTTTAGTTTCAGAAATGATTGTATTAAATTTAGTAGAAACTAAAAATAGAGCTATAATCTCATGCTGAGTTATATATGGAAAATAATTAGAAAATGAATTCTCTAAAATTGAAAAATAATTCTGAGAATTAACTTCAATGTGATATTGGAGAATGTTCATCTGGTGTCGTATTGAAAAACCAAATACTAATCAGCAGATAGAATTTCAGTTCAAATATTTGAGGAAAAAATCACAAAAAATGAAACTACAAAATACAATTATTGTTGCTGAAAAATCAGGGCAGTGAGAATAATTGGGAGTAAGAATGACTTGATGTAATTGGTCATTTCCATTGACAAAAGATGAAAGTAGTGCCCCGCATAGCGTATAAAAATATCACTGCTAGGTTTCAGAGCAAAGTTTTGTCCAGGATTATCATGCAATTTCAGATCGTATCTCGAAATTTTTGTATCTATATTTCAACATGTATTGACTTCCACTGTGATCTTCTGATCATGACCAATACAAAAATCGTATGTATCACTGAGAAATGTGACATAAGTGTATTCTTGTTCATCCCACTCAGAATAATGAAAACAAAAATCTAGAGCAACTGCATCGTTCCAAGCGAAAAATCATTCAAGTCACAGAGATACTAGTATGCAGTTGGTTGAGTATTCACAATTATTTGACTGGTTAACGACATCTTCTAAAAATACAAGTATGGATAGAACGATGCTGATCATCCACATGAATAGCTGAGAATATAAAACCAGAACAGTACCAAGTGAATGAATAATATAATACAATCCAAGAGGTATAGACGAGTAAAATACTATAAATAAGATGAGCAAAAAATACGATTGCTAAATCGTAAATGAAGATGATTTCTTGCCAGAATACATTGGAACTGGAATCATCTTATTTTATTGGCTTCGGAAGCGCGATGAAGACCAGAGGAAATGACGTAATAAAAGTTAGGAAAGAAAGTTAAGTAATGCGAATGATAAAACATAGGGAGAGGGAGAGAGAGAGAGAGAAGAGAGCTATAGAGAGAGAGAGAGGTGGAAAGAGAGAGAGAGAGAGAGAGACGAGAGAGAGGAAAGAGAGAGATAAAAAGTGAGAGAGAAAGAAAGAAGAAAAAATAGAGAGAGAGCGAGAGAGAGAAATAGATGAATACACAGTTAGAGAGAGAGAGAGAGAGAGAGTGAGAGAGATATTCACACAAGTCAATGATAATCTTTGCCAACTAAAGTTGTCTGCTAGAAATTGAACGCCTCTTAACTATACTGTATATACATGTCCAGGTGGTATTCAAGAGTGTTGATGATGTACTTGTGTCCACGGAAGAATAAGGTTAAGATCTAGCATCCTACTTGGTGATTTGCTGTACATCTTTCGTGGATAGAAGTACAGATATGACCAATGAAAATAAAATGTTTTCAAGAGATACTAGAATGAAACAAGCTGTTTCAATACATTCCTTAATTCAACTTCATGAATGAATAGAATGTATGAGCACTTATTCATCCATCCATTATAGCTCATTCGATTCAAATTTTCAAATCCGTTAGGCGTGAACAAGAACAAATTTCATTTGTTTTTATTTCACCATGAAAGTATGATATAATGAAAAATGTGATGACACAATTTTTCAACTAAGAATCCTATTGAAATCGGGGAGTCTCCGTTTTCCACGTTTTTTTCTTCTGGAAAAAAATGAAATTTTTTCCCTTCTCACCTCATCTTCAATATCTCATAGTTATACTCTCATATTCAAACGAATCACACGCTGATTATTCAACAGTGGTAAATTATAAACTATCCTCCATGTTATCAGCTTTATGAACAATGTTGTGACTAAGGCAGCAGTCATGAGTCGGAGCGAAAACTCAGAAAGGGAGTATTATCTTTCACCATTTCATATGTAACGCCATAACTGGTTGCAAGTTTGGAATTCAATATTAGTTAGTTTGGTTATTGTTATTTGTCAGCGACTTCGAAATGAATGTAAATATGGAAATAAAACGAAAACATATAACATGAAAAGTTCTTGGGATTGAGCTAATGTAATTGCTTTCTACACCTGATAACTAAACATAGTTGTAATTATTTTATTGAAATATGGTATTCAACAAGATGCAATTTCTTCTCTCTCTCTCTCTCTATCTCTCTCTATCTCTCTCTCTCTCTCTCTTTTCACCTCTCATTATATATCTCTCTCTCTCACTTTTCTACTCCCTCACATTCCCAGCCCTTCTTTCTCTGACTCATTCAGATTCTATCTCATTATCTTCTCCATCTCTCTCACTTTTTATTAACGTTTAGCGCTGGTGTGGCTACCCAGATATTCATTACCTTTTGTTTAATTGTCTTCTGAAATAATTGAGATTGGTAATGAATTGCCAGGACACTCGATCTGCATATACGTTTTGTTTACTCTGTTCATTATGAGACAATAGTAGATACTGGAATGGTCTTTGAACCGGTGATGAAAATGATTTATCATCGTACTGATACTTTCAATATATCGATATAACAGAACCTTTTAGGATCGCAATAATGAACGCTTTCGAATCTCAACTAGTGTTATACTGAATTGCATACGTTTTCATACGAAAGTTATCATACAGTAACGAAATAATTCCATGATGATATCATTTGATCTAATTGTTTCAAACATTATTCGAAGTAATTTTTCCATCAAATTTTTCTCGCAATATTTTTTCATAAAATATGTCTTAATTTTCTCGAAAAATGTTCGAACGATACGCCGCGGAACCAGAATTTTTTCTCCTGGTGATGGTGTGAAACTATTGTTCGAAGTCAAGTTTGGACTTGGAGTTGAGAATTTGAAGTTCTTAGCTCAGTCTCATTGAGCAACAAAAAAATACATGTCTATAGTGGTGAAAGTTCGAATAATACAAGAAAAACGCCACATTCACATTGTGAGGTAAGATAGATGCGATAGTCATGTATATAATACATATCTATATTCATATATGTATATATATATATATATGTATATATATATATATATATATATATATATATATATATATATATATATATATATATATATATATATATACATACTTATCCACATCGAAACTTGATGTGATTATTCATCACACTCCCACACACTAATGAGAAGTATACTAACACATTGATTTTGAAATTTTTCTCCTTATTGGAGTACAGCTTTTTTGTTGATCAACCTTAACGATCTGAAAAAACGTTATTTCTACTTTCACGAAATTAAACACTATTTTTCCAATTCGATGATTAAAAATCATTCGAAACGAGATTGAAATAAGCACAAAAACAATAATGAAATTCTTTGATAATTGTATTCCAATCCGATAAAAAATGAAAAAATGAGAGTAGAAAATTTCACCCAATGCCATTCATAGTGAAGTTTTTATAGTTTCTGAATCATTTTCTCAAAAATGTGCTGAGTCGGTGTGACTCAGAAGCTTCACCATCCAATCTTTGAATAATGACGTCATCAATGGAATGACATATAACTACATAATATAACAACAATGTCTAGAAAAAGTTTCAAGTTGATTGGTTACTTTTCCAAACCTGTGAGAGATGAATTCATATGAAAAAAACTTGCATACAAACCTAAATTTGACCACATCTGAAATATAATATTTGCTACGCTCATCTAACAATTTCACATAAACTCTGACATACTTTAACAGTGTATACATTCGATCATTCACCATCACTCATCTTCGAATCCAATCATCCAATAACTTCCATTCAATTCGAGTGAGCATTCGATTAGGCCATCGCACTAACCGACGATACAGATTTTAAATTCAGTTGTTCTTCCAAAACATGAACATGTACCTACATATACAACTTTCACTGAACAAAACGCGTACATGTTGCACAAAGAAGAGCAGTTTAGGGAGTAGAGTGAAAAACATATTTTTTGACATGCCGTGAGAGAGGGAAACGAAAACGTTGCTCGTTTTTTGTAATCAAAAAATAAAAATGACGGCTCGAAAAGGGATTAAGGGAACGGATGAAGGGTGAAATGGAGAGAGTTTTTTCATGCGAGGGATTATTTTCCTTTTGTTTTGTTCTGATGGTAGCACTGTTCACTGGATCGCGTGATAGTCAACCAAGTAGATACGAACGTTATAAGAAACTACAATGCATGTTATAATGCCTGCAGCTAATAACTGCGAAGCTGTTAATCATAGGGTCTGGAAAATTGTTATTATTAATTTGCTTGGGAACAGATTTTGTGAAATTTAAGGTTGGTTTGTATGTGACGATTCAAGCAATAGATATATTTTGATCTCGTTAATATAAAAATAGACAGAAAAATAAGGTAAATCGGAAGTACATAAGAGTTGAGAATGGTATTCAGAGGTTATCATTTTCATTCATTTCAAATCATGAGCAAACATCGATTTCTTCTTGTTTAGCTGTAGGTCGCATCGCATTCATCATTAGAAACGTATCCATAATTAGATTAGTGTAGCGAAGATTCCCATTTCATATACCGAAAAAAGGTGGACTCTGTTTTCATGTTTTTTTCTTATTCTTATCTTTGTTTGTAATTTTGTACGTGGCATACAGGTCAGTGAAAAAACAATCAACTCGAAACTTTTTGTACATATTGATGTCACTTCAGGATAGGTTGGAATTGTCTCCCAGAAAAATTGATAGAAACATTCCTCCGGAAAATAATCGCAAGGATTGGAGAGTTCTTATAAGAATAACCCGGAAGTAAAATAATTCAGAAAATTTCTCGAAACTTCTGAAATTCTCACTGAATATAGATCATAATACTCACCATCATACATATTTTCAGTGAATTGCATGATGATCAGATGAAAAATAACAAGGAAAACGCAATAAAAGTATACATTTTATTGGATATTGGGATCGATGATTAGTTATGAAAAGTGTATATGCGACAGGTTGCTGCACTATAAGAATCAACAAGTTGCGGGAAAGGTTTTCGAACGTTTGCAGTGATGCAAGGTCAAAAGATGTGAATTGAGCTGACAGAATATGTTTCATTTTAGATTTCTATACTTCATCCCACAACGCATATCTCGCCTTCTTCTAGTTACTAACATGATTTATTCATCGAACTTCGAATATAATATTACAAACTGGAACATTCGTGGTAATATAGAAGTTATGAAATATTTTTCTTCAATCTATTAATGATAATTATTGATATAACTGGAACTTTATTGTCAAACAAACAGCAATAATTGATGACGTGATTAATTTAGTCGCAACAGAAAATTGAATCAAAGCTGGAATGTGTTTCTTCAGACCTTGATATCATCCATCTTCACCACCAAGTTGACTCCTTGATGTCTGTGAGGGCGTTGTAACGCAATTTCTTTCGTTGCGGTTGCAGTCACGTGTGACTGAGACTAGTGGATCAGTGGATAGCTCACTGAACCATCATTTAGGACACACTGGGTTCGATTCCCGCCATGGTCGACTATCCTTACAGAGGTTTTCCGTTGTTTTTCTCTGTCGTTCAGGTCAATGCTGGAAGGATTCCTTTACAATAGTCTACGACCAACTCATCATCCCATCATCTTATATATTATTCACCGACGTCAATAGATTGTTATCAACAGTACAGTGTACACTTCAATACATGTCTTCTAATACTTGTTCTAAAATGATAAAAAATATTGTTTACACATTTTTTCATATACACTTCGTGATTTTCACTTCCGATTCAAGAGTGTAAAGTTTCCAAGGGTTATGCACTACTAGTTTGGAAGTCGAAAGTTGCTGCATTGCGACCGTCTCTCGTATCTATTTGCACCGCCAGTCGTCTGTTCTGAGCCTTCGAACCGCATTGACAGAAGTTATCTTTGAGATGTCGTAATGAAACAGAAACTTCGGAAATACTCATCTTTGGTCATGAGAAATATAAAAATAAAAGTTTCCTACTGGAAGTTGAAATAAGTTATTCTGGTAATCACTTTCTTTGATGTGTTTTTTTTTTCAAATTTGAATCAGAGTCACTTTCATTCCAGAGAGATATTTTGATGATTATAAAATGTATATTTTCTTTCTCTCATGACATTCAAATTATCAAGAGAATACCGATGAAAAAATGAAGAAATCAAAATAAAGTATTTCAGTTATTATATCCTTGATATTTGAAATGTGTTTTCACAGAACTATTCCCTATGGATGTAAGAAAAATTCGCGAAGTTTCAACTGAATCTGAAGCCATAGAAAAACTTATTGGGAAAAAACTGATTTCTAGCTGTTTCCATGACAAATATCGAAATAAAAAAGAAATTGATATCATATAGTGCAGATATTGGATGATATTTTAGTTCTTCCTTCTGAATGTTTGACCTCTAGCCCTAACAAAGAATCCAATGAAATTTCATTCGTCCGGACGTATATGAAACCTATAACCAAACTGGAAGAAGAAAAAATACTGGACAATCAATCCATTCCGTGTTTCAGCAAAATTTGATTGAAATGCTGATAACAATTGCCAAGGGTGGGGATGGGAATACATGTGTGAAGACTATTGGAGATGCAGCACAGCACTTGGAGACGCATTTCAATATGTAATTTCCAATATTCTAATTGAATGATATGATCAATTTCAATTCTGATTTGGTTGAATTCGATGATTACTATATACGTGAAACCGAACGAAAAGACTGGATAACTCACATGAGTAAAGTAAACGATTATATCAGTTAAAAACATTCACAAATGCAAAAATGGCATTTGGAACGCTTTTCAGCGCAAACACGACATTTTTAGAAATATTATTTCTTGATAAGTCTAATTTTCATTAGTTTTAAATAATCAAAATGGGGTGGTAAGATGGCCCTTGTGGTGCCCCGTCCAAACGATCCTATCTTTCATCCATAGCCTTAATTGGGGAACAATGATTTTGTATCAAGTTTCGATGTTATTAAAAAAAAAAAAAATATTATTCCTCACAGCCCCGAAAAAATCAAAGAATAGAAGTGATCATGTTTTCAAATTGTTCCTAATGTTTTATTTTATTAACTCGAGTATCAAAATATCAATTCGACGAGTAATATCACAAATACAAAGTGGAAGAACACGATATTTCCACGATTCTCCATGAGTGGCTATATCGATTTTTCAGATTTTCAGCCTGAATAACTCTGTGATTATTTCAAAAACATCAGTGATTTTTTTAACACGTGGAATAAAACGTAGAACATATAATGTGTAAATCAACAACCACACACAATTTCTTTGATGGACATCCGACGATAAGACAAAGTAAGAATACTTTTGTTTTCTGATTTCAATTTCAAAGTCACAATCACAATCCCCAAGACTTCATGATGGGATGCTGTTCCTGATAGATGTGTGTTCTAGAATCAAGGTGGTAGTGCTGATGAACAGGTGATTAAAATCATTCGAATATCCGGATCATCAATACGGAACTAGTATTATTGTTTTCATCAAAAAATTATATCAATTATATATAATGTGTTCCGGACTTTTGGAAACTGAAGAACTTTCATTTGCGGCGGAAAATTATGGTCACAGACAGTGCAGTTCTGGTGTTGAAGCTAATTTTTTTTAATAATTGAAATGGGATGGTAAGATTGCCCTTGTGGTGCCCCATCCAAACGATCCTACTTAACATCCATAGCCTTAATCAGGGAACAATGATTTTGTATCAGGTTCCAATGTTGAAAAAAATCAATGAAAAAATAAAATGAAACAATTGGCCAATTCCTTCAGGAAATATTGATTGAGTAAAAACATATTTCATGATAGTTTGATGAAATTTTTCATGTTTTGAGAAAGTATTTGTATTTTTTTGTGAATTTGACAACTCATGCCGAGACGAACAATTAGGTTTCAACTTTGTTCATACCCTGTCATGTCCATTGTCTTCAACGAGAAAGAAGAAACAAGAACAAATGCTATTTCATCATGTGTTTGGACAGTGTGAATTACGCGGCTGCATCGTGTGTGCAATTCTGAAGAAATCATCTCAGTATTCACTTCGAGGCAATATGAAAACCACGAAATACCTCTGGCAGGACGGTCGACCCCTGGGAGAACAAACCCCCGTCTCCTGGATGACGGCCCGGTACAATGCTATAGCGATTGATCCATCTGTATCAGTTTCTGTTCATATGATGTTTGAATACCACTCATAAATATAAATATAAATATATATATATATATATATATATATATATATATATATATATATATATATGTACATATATATATATATATTTATATATATATATATATATGAATATATATATATATATATATATATATATACATATATATATATATATATATATATATATATATATATATATATATATATATATATATATATATATATATATGATGGTTTTGAAACTTTCACGATTTAGATATCGAGAATGGTATCCAAAATGATGATTATCCTCGATATATATATATATATATATATATATATATATATATATATATATATATATATATATATATATATATATATATATATATATATATATATATATATATATATCACACACCTAAACATTTTCAATGGAACAATTACGACGATATTTCGCTGAGATCGTTCTCAGATGAATGTCAGAAGTGAATAGTTTCTGAATTCCTTCCACGTATAATAATATCGCTCATTGGTTATTCATACGAGTTATGTAAACTAAAGTACGAGCTCAATATCATGCATGGTTTATACGAGAGTTCGCGCCGTCAAGTTGGTATTTCACAGTTCTCGGTTCAGATACGAATAATGAGTTTATACGAGTGTATAGGGTCAGTGGCAAGGAGCTTGTAGAGAGAGAGAAGACTGGAGTGATGTAATCACATGGGTATTTTGAGCTATGGGTGTGTCATTACACATCGTGTTCCCAAGTTTCAGGTGGTGTTTAATTGGTTGGTGATGAGATGAGGGAGCATCAAGGAAGAGGGAGGAAATTTCCGAGTATATGTACTTCTGTTCATGTAACACATCTCCAATGATATTGTCAGAGATGAGGCAATTAAAGTACGTTCGCACTTCTAGATTCAAAGAAATCTGATATATATGTGTATATATATATATATATATATATATATATATATATATATATATATATATATATATATATATATATATATATATATATATATATATATATGTTCGCGCGTAGATTCTCGTGGCCAATATTGGATGGTAAACTGATTCCTACGGTGAAACCACGTACTTCAATATTTGCGTCTCGACGTTTCGACGGAATTTCACCCGTCATCTTCGGAAGTGTATAGTTTGGTGAAAGCTCAGCCAACTAGTTTAATATATATATTAAACTATATATCAATCAATATATTCTCACTTTCACAGAGTGCTACACCATACAGATTCTAAATACGTTTCACGTCAGAAAAATCACGCCCCCCATCTTTCACAACCGTGAATAAAAGCGAAACAAATTCAAAACTTCACCATGCAAACCGTTTCAACTGTCCGGTTTATCAAAACAATCGTACAACATCCGTGATAATATCCACCATTATGAATATCCTCATATCCCTACGTGACCAGCGAGGCTGGCTCAAGTGAGCTTTAGAGCTGGCTATGGACCCAGCTAGCTCCAAGAGACTTGGATTGGAGTTGCTAATCATGTACTATTGCTATAATATATACATAGTCATTAAGTCGGTCCCCGATAAAATATGAAAACTATGTAAAAATATGTGAAAGTTATATTATATATATATGTATATATATATATATATATATATATATATATATATATATATATATATATATATATATATATATATATGAATATATATATATATATATATATATATATATATATATATATATATATATATATGTATATATATATATATATATATATATATATATATATATATATATATATACATATATATATATATATAATATATGATATCGGAAAAATCTGTTGATTGCTCTCACATGGGCTTATCCCAACGAATCTTGCAACATTAATACATATTAGGGTTTTGGCTTTGGTTCCGACTATGAAAATGATTCAGAGAAGTAATATGACGATATTCATCTCAATATGAGTCACATCCGAATGTCATAATATCTTTGTGTGTGTTTGATTCATACTGATACATTTTTCAATAGAATAGGCTTCCGAAAAAATAATTAATTGGATTTCCGAAAGAGTGAAATAAAATCGAGTGATATTGGAGAAGTATGATACCTCGCAAAATCCTACGTCAACTTTCAGTAATCTAAACTCACATACTCAAAAATTCTGAAATTTCTCTTCCCAGAAAATTTGATTACAAGCCTGTGAAAATCGAAGTTCCTCTCCAAGTTACAGTGACTTTTGAGTCAGATGAATAGTGTGAAGAAATTCAAGAATAAATGTGTTTCATATAAGACATATTCACGATTATTCAGGCAATAAAAGTAAAAATGACAAATAATCCAATCTATAGAGCACTAGGGTTGTCGTAAATCACACGTGAGAGCAAAAAGAGACAAATAGGTTCAGGCAAGGTGATAGACAAAGACGGATGTACACTCTATCGAAACAAAAGATATTTAGTCACGGCATGCACGAGATATGACGAGAGAGAAAGTAGGAGAGAGAGAGAGAGAGAGAGAGACGAGACCAATGCGAGAGAGTGAGAAAGAGTATGATATGGAGAGAGGGAGAGATACACGGTTGAAGAGAGAGTAAGAGGAATAGAGAATAGTATAAGGATTTGAGAACTCGAAAAGAAGAGATAGAAAGAGAAGAATAGTGTTTCCATAGATAGGAAGAAAGAGAGAAAGAGAAAGATATATATATATATATATATATATATATATATATATATATATATATATATATATATATATATATATATAGAGAGAGAGAGAGAGAGAGAGAGAGAGAGAGATGGAGGGAGAGAGAGGGTAATAGAGTATACGACGCCAGCAGTGTTTGGGTAGTAGGAAGGGATTACACGAATCTAAACACATTTTCTGAGCTGGCACTCACAGGTACCAACCAATACCCCTTTCTACTGGATTGTGTGCGTTCCACATTCTACTGTCGACAATAATATCACATCACGTGTTGAAAGAACAGCTTTTTCGTTGATTCAAAACTCTCATTCATGCCATATGAACCGGCAATAACTTCAATAATTGTGACTTTTTCACTGGCCCTTTACTGAGCATACCATTTAAATCTGCGATGTAATTGCGACCATCACTTCTATTCTATTGAACATGGTTTTACAGTCTTTATTGCTTGGGTAATGAAAGGCTTATGGTTAGTTCGACGTGGTTTCCATGGAAACTCGGCTCCTTCACCAGAATTTGTGAAAACCAATATCATCAGATAGCACACAAATGATGAGAGCAGATCAAATTTTTTTTCTATTGGATAATGAGTTGCATTCCAAAACCTAATTGGATTGATGCCATGTATTTATTCAATATAATTCCGAAATGGTTGATCAATTATATTTCCAACAATATTCATTAATGGGACGAAATTTGAATCTAATTTCTGGATAATACGGTTTGAAATCTGAGAGCATTTGGAAGTAATTGACATCATATCTGAATTTAATTTGTGTTCAACTATGAAATGGTTCGAAACTGATATTTTCATGAATTTTGAATAGCAATCAATCTTGTAGCTCGATTTTCTGCTTAGATCTAATTTCTGAACAATTATCAATAGTATTAAACACGGTTAGTTATTTTCCCTCTCAGCTGATGGACTCAATATTGACCAAGGATCATAATGATGAAGCTATTATACTCAAGGTCTCTTACATTGAATTGGATAATTGATCTAATATCGAATCATTCATCAGATAGTAACTATACATACATTCCAGAATTTCATGAGATGTATTTTATGAATGATGTTTATCAAAATTGTAGTCGCAATCCAATGATATATGATAGACGATTTCCATATTGTTCTCCATTTGAATCATACATTCGAAATGTCTATTTTCATTTTTTTTTTGTGAATACAATATTTCGATGAATACAAATGCAATAATGTTCAACTAGCTAGCCTACAACATATAGATTGTTCGCATCACAACAATCTATCGCATCAATCGAATTCCCCAACGAGCCCAACTTGGCTTCGTTAGTCAGTGAACTTGAGTTATATTCACTCACTTTAGAGAGTCATTTTGATTTTTGTTACATATTGTTGGAAAGTTATGGTCACCGACAGCGCAGCCCTGGTGTTGAAGTTCATTGGTTTTAAATAATTAGAATAGGGTGGTAAGATCGCCCTTGTGGTGCCCCGTCCAAACGATCCTATTTTTCATTCATGGCCTCAATTGGGGAACAATGATTTTGTATCAAGTTTCGATGTTATTAAAAAAAATATATATTGTTGTGATGAGTGGAAAACAATGCCTTTCTCAATTGTGTTTTTCAATTACAACCTCATTATTATCCAGCCACTTTTGGTAGCTCAGTCAGCTGAGGCACAGCTTCAGGAACTGAGGCCACCGTTGAGCGTGGGTCCCGCATAAGACATGTTTTTTCAACGTCCTTTCACTTATCATCACCTCACAGTTCCACTATCCCCTACTCATCCGTACCCCGTATAACCTAGCTGATGGTGGGGTCGTTGGGAAAACAATAATTATCATCATCATAATCATCCTTTTTTTGGTCCTTAACTCCTCCAGTTTCTACGGTAAACCGACCAACAAATCTCCACATTGTTTCAATAATTTGATCGGCTGTTGGAAAATATATATTTTTGGTTATTCAACTACACAACTTAATTGAGAATGAGTTGTTCTGATTCTTATCAATCATTCAAACTCATGATTTGATCTTGATTTTTCCTCTATTATTGTAATGTTTTGCAATGTATTGTAATGTATTGTGATTTTTCATTGTGAATGATATCATGTAATTCATTATTTCAACGGAATCATTTGAGATCGAACATATCACATGTATAGAATAAAATGAATATGGGATGACAAATATTGTCACATGAAAATATTTCATCACTTATTTGAAATTGATGCACTGTGATCAAATACATCTGTTCGTATTTCAAATTTGTCGTATAAACGAAGGTTGAATTCCAAATCATCACGAATACTTCTGGGTAGTCAAGCATGATAATTATTCTGAGCTGTAATAAATCTCTCGAGTTGAGGATTAGAGAAAAATCAATATTATATTTAACATATATTTACATAATTCCATGCCAGGAAAGTTTGAAACACTGACACCCTTATCTCAATATTTCTGCACCTGATCAAATGATCGAAGCATGAAGAATTCATACCAAAGTTCATAGAAGTGTTGGACGCTTGGTTGGTTGGGGCTAGGTCTCCTCCATCTCTCTCTAGTGGATAAGCTAGGCACGGCCTTCTGCGATATTGCGGTGTGCTGGACGAAGATCAAGAAGATATGTTATCAATTATTAATCAGTAATGTCCGGTCATTAGGGTGAGCAAGATTATTCACGAACTTTCTGTTAATGGCTTAGGCGACGGTCAACGAATCGTTAAGATATCAACCGTGGTTACGCAAGTTATTTTCATACTGATATATGACACATGGATATATGTAGATATATCTCCATGATATATGGAAATATATGGAGGATCACTATTTGACCGAGAGTTCGTGAAACAGGCTCTAAGCTCTTAGTCCATAAAACCTTCATCTCATCAATTTATCATCTCTTTAATCATTCATCCAACGCCAATAGATCTAGGTCATCATTACAGTGCGTAGTTAAAATCCAATATATATTTTTGCAAAAATGTATAGAACAAGTGGCGATAACTGATGGTCCCGAACCTAGCGTCAACTCATTCGACTACTCAAGCGTGTGATATCATGAATAATTGTGGAACTGAAATACGCAGACGTTTTCAGCTCGCCCGAAGAGGAGGCTCAGATTTTTTTTTCGAAATTTTCCCTCCCCTGGACCCTTACCACGACCGACACTTGAAATAACGTCCTAGGTAGGTCTAGCTAGCTCCAAGAGAGTGAGGATTAACCAATAGAAACCAATAGAATTGGTTTCTATTAACTAGTGAAGCTAAAGTACCATAGCAACATGTTCACCATTTGTGTACCAATTGTTGTTGGCTCAAGATCCTAGCACTGTTCTTGAGGTGAACTGAAAAAAAAATCACATTTTTGTGTCCCAAGTAACCTTGACTTTGTTATTGTCTCGTATTGTCATGGTATTTAGCTCTCCCAGGGAACATTTGCCAAACAAAATCCCTAGCCCTTAGAGCTATCTATAGGTCCAGGACATTATCCCAAGTGGCAGTCGCGGTTATGATTCTGGACGCTGAAATATACACATTTTCAGTTGATATTCAAAGTTTTCTACACTTTATAACTCACGAAGTCGATTTTGTGATACTTCGTTATCGAAACTCGTAATGCACGCTTCACCGCCAGATGGTGCGTAAGAGCTTCATATATTCTGAAAGCTATCATAATATATGATCTTATGTTGTCGCCATATTATTCATAGTCAATCCTCGGGAATGAGTACCATACTTGATACGTCATACTTCACATATCTCCAGCTCTATCTGGATGTATATGAGAGATAGGTTCGAAGAATTTCTGACAATGAGGTTTGAAAATATGCTGACAATTTTGAATCCATTATTAGATTTGTTCTATTTTTTTAAAATCAACATATACTTTTATATGACTAACTTCGATAAAAATCAGTATCATCATCTGAAAATGAGAACTGTGATAATATATATACTTGAGGTTATGGTCACCAGATTAAGAAAACTGAGCTTTATTCAATTTGGAATTACGATCATTTCTCGATTTAATACTTTCTTCAGTATTTTTGTTCAACTCTGTATTCATTCGCAGTGAATAGTCATGAATAAATATTCCTACATTTAACAAAACTGACCTAAAGATTAAACAAATCTTTCCAAGAGATGCACCTTGCATATTGATTCTCCTGATAGGTTATAAATCCACTACAACAATTTGATAGTCTCTTCATATATTATGTATGAACCTCCTCATGTATAGATGAAGTTTACATATTATATGTACCCTCTCAAAGAAAGCTATACTCCGGTTTATTCATAAAAACATAAAATATCAGTAAAAAAAACATCAATTTTGAATGTTACAATTTTATGTGTGGTTTCTGCAAGGAATTTACGATAAGACATTGTTAAATTGTCTGATGGGTTGAAACACCTGGCCGTTAATGGTAGAGAATAGAGGAGACGGTCGATCAATGTTATCAAACATAACCTGTTGTGTCGCATAGCGTCTTACAATATATAATATGTTGTGGAACTTTCTGTGGTATTAAAATAGAGATAACTATCTCTCATGGTATACTAGTATTGACGAAAGAAGAATGTACCGATCGACTGTCCCCCTGATCAACCTCACCAGCGCTCGGGTGTTTCGCGACTGCTTCTTTTGTGAATAGAAAATGTATTGAGAAACACACCATCCAGTCCTTGTGGCATGTGTATGTATATTTAGCGTTCTCATGTGTAGTATTCATGTTAGTTAGATAAACATGGGGGAAGACTAGACTCAAGCATACATGCTAATGTTCGTGTGTTCTTAGATGAGAGCGAGTGAGATCTTTGGTCCATCGCACTTGGAAAAAGCGCAACGTTTATTTTCAACGAAAGCATCAGCATGCAATTATAAATGATAGCTCAGTATACCGTATAGTTTGAAACTGGTTACATCACTATAGAAAATTTGAATTGAATTTTGAAAAAAAAAATTGGAAGACTGAAATATTTGCTGAAATATTTATGGGATTGAATGAAAATTGTGAAAGAAGTGTCCTATTTCATATACAGACCAATATATTCCATGTAATTTATGTATATATTGAATACATTAAACGATGTGATATCATATATTTATGTATACAGCTGAGAGTGTCGAAGCTCATCAACCTTTAGTGAATACGATTATTTCAGGCAATATCACTCTCATAAAAAAAAATTCTGAAACTTATCCACCTCATCCAAGATTGGAGAACATGTGTCACCCTCCGTAGCTCAGTTCCATGAGACCCCGCTGTAAAAACCGAAGTTCTCCATTGAGCGTAAGATCGAATTCCAATTGAGGCATGTGTTCTCATAAACGTTCTTCCACTTATCATGACTTTATAGTCTCATTATCACGTTCTCATTCGTAACATCAAATAGCTAAGCGGTTGACATGGAGTCGTTAAGGAAACAATTATCAAAAACATTTCTTCACATTAGCATCACCGAACTGGCAAAGTGCTTGCGCCACACGAGCACTATGACAGATATCGGAGGCACCATTTCTGGATGAAGCAATTCATAATATGACTGATCGAAAATGAATAACAAAATTAGGTGAAATCGACCTGATGCGTATTTCACGCCAAGGAAATCAATTGAATAAACTTTCCAAACAGATACGATGAAATGTTAGAAATATTCATAGGAGAATCTATTGATGGTTCGACAATCTTTCCAGGTTGGTTATTTGATGTTGCAATCATTGATATTATCATTCATGTATTCGACCTTCACCATAATCGCTCGAAAAGTTGATTCAAATATGACTCAGGCTTAGACAATTCACGTTTATACCCCGTTCACACTATGATCGCTAACTGCTGTTAAGCCACTAACTGAGGTTAGCAACGTAGTGTGAACGGAACGCAGTTAGCACTAACCGACATCAAGGTCTAACTACGTTCTGTGAACGCAGTTAGAGCTTAACCGAGATCAAAATCCACCGCCTTCCCAAAAAATAGCAAGATTCACGCCATCATCGTGCTGTCATGCCGGCCCTATGCGTTTCGCATTTGCAAGGCGGTGAAATTAAGGCGAGCTCAACAATTAGAAATCGCGTAACTTTCGTCACTGATTGGTCGTCCCATCATCAAGGTGGCTTAAAAAACCGCTTAGCGAATTCGCAATCCGAATAACGCAGGTTTGGAAGCCCAGCATTAGACGTCACTAACAACCATTTCATGGCTATCAGTGTGAACACCCTACCTCAGTTAAGAACGGTGTCACCCATGATGCTTTGCGCCCAGCTAACCTCTGTTAGCTTAACAGCAGTTAGTGATCATAGTGTGAACGGGGTATTAGAGTTGAACTGGACGATGGAATTCATCTCCGAGTTGAACTTTACAAATAAACTCTTGGTAAAAGTGAACCTGAATAAGCCAATACAATCACGTGAATCAGTTGAATAAAATAATATTTCACCGGGATGTGAATTTATCTAATATAGATAGTTCAGAACCAGTTTGGATTAATTGATGATCACTAAACTTGTACTCACTTTCTACAGCAGCTGCGTTCTTTACGACCATTCCAACTGTATTCTTGTTGAAAAACGAAATTAAATATATTTGAGTTCCATATATTATTCATCAAGGTCGTGATACAACTGAATAATTAGAGGTTATGAACGTTTAGAAGACATCAATTCGAATATCATCGAACAGGCACAGGTAGCTAAGTGGTTAGCTCACTTGCTTCGTGCGATCCGGGAGGTGAAGGGACATACCGGACCCGGTTCGATCCCCACCATCGTCCATATTTACAGGTTTTTTTTCGAGGTTTTCCTCTGTAGTCTGGGCTAATGCCGGGATGGTTCCCACAATCTAGCCACGACCGCTTCCTTCCCACTATCCTTCTCATTAACCATAAAACCTTCTTCTCATCATCCTATCATCTCATTAATCATTCATCCGACGCCAATAGATCTCAGTCAAAATTACAGTGCGTCGTTAAAACCAAATATAAAAAAGCATATCATCGAGTTCATCATAATATGTGTATCATTCTCACCAATAGTTTTGAGATGTGAATCATTATTTGACTTTGTTTTCAGCGAGATGAAGTGAATTTTTCAGATCAAATAGAATATTTTCTGGGAGAACCAATATTTGCAGAATGCTTACACAAAGCTAGAAGTTTTTTACAAATATAATGCAGTTCTATTGAGGACTCCCTATCTCTGTGCTGATATAATACTAGTTACAGTCTGGACGAAAAGCACTTCGTTGAAGTACGTTGTAACAAACTCCACTTGAGTCTAGGATGACATTCTGATAAAACATACACCCTTCTATCATACGCTTCCACCATATTTAATCAGTATTATATCAGGGACTAATTACAAATGTTTTGGGACCTCACAATGTTTGATTGAAGGGTATGGAAATTGATGATGGGTTAATCTCAGCTTTGAAACTATGATCACAATCAGAAGACTGACTTTCGATTGGCTGGAACTCTCACGTGACAATCAAAGTTCATGACTTCCGGTTTAAGATTCCAGTCTAGTGTGAAACTCTATCAAAAGGCTCAAAACTCTAGGTACGTAATTACGTTTCGAGTTCTCGACTATCTTATCGTTCAGTTTGGAATAATCTAGACGATGTGACGTCATTTAGATAGAACTGCGCGAATTGAGAGTGTATTCGTACGCGGGAATGCCATACTTTATAATACGCAGTATACACCGTACTGAAAATTTACTTGAAGAATCACTTTACGTCAACAGTTGAGAACCAATTAACTTCGTGATTGTCTATGTTTTTTGTATTATTTCGGAATTAATGCCAGGAGCTAAGGAACTATACATGGTTTATGCGTATCTACATCTTCATTTCTAATTTCTTTTCAAATATTTATTGTATTATTTGAATGGAACACGATAGAATCAACATTGAGAAAAATGAATTCAAGAGTTTCAATGGTAAAAAAACGGGGGGTATTTTTGAAAAATATTTCTATACCGGATATTAATATACCAATGATGAAGTCATTTGTCAATCCAATCATAATTTCAAAATATTTCGATTCACACTTCAAATCAAAATCTAAATTAATCTCATGTTGGTCCCCGACATATCGTTCTATGAATGTCATCGTATTATGTCAAACTTGTATTGAATGACCGCATGGTCAAATCCCCAGAGTGTCCAGTAATAGTGTTGGTTTATTATCACTAGTCGATCACATCGGCAAGTCTTTGAACGCAAATACCTCGGATTAGGATGTAGTTAGTGGCAGCGTGTTCATGTAGAAACTGCTGAAACACCCCGATCACCACTAATTCTGGTACTTAACACTAAACACCGAACAATCAGTGGCGAGACGTACCACTTCGATCGATCAATACTAGAACAATATCTAGAATGCATGCTTATTTAACCAATACTTATATGATAGGCCTACTCCTATTTTGTTTTCACTTTTCGCTGCATATACATGACCATAGAGAGCAAATATGAGAGAGGGGGTCATGGGGCCTGCGGCGGCCATGTTTTTGCCAATCTAGCCTTCTCATTTGCAAGTTATTACTTATTCATGATGGCTCATTTTTTATTCTGAATTGAATAATATTGATGATTTATCATTATTTGCATGTTAATATATCACATAAATCTGGATTCTTGAGACATATCATGAACATTGAAGAAGCGGAGATCATGTTCTTAGAAAAACACTCACTTTAATATAGAGACTGTTGATGCGAGTGGCCATAATCTCTCTGATAGAATCCGCTCTCTATGTATACTAACAAACATATCACGAACAGAATAATCACAATTGATACATTCTATTGCACAGTTTTTCGGGCAGAAATGGGAAAGCGATCAGTGAATGAATGGATAGAAAGAAAAATGAATGGAAGAAGAAAATAGTCGAAAGAATGAAGAAATTAATGAATGAATGAATAAGAAACATCTCAATCAGTGAGCAACAATAACATTCTTATCATCATTAAATCATATATTTGTGAGGTTTTGTAACATTCTATATAAAATTCCCAATTTTGAAATCATTGCCAATCAGTGGGATGCAGCCGTCTATTCTTGACTGATCATGAGTAAAATATGCAAGATAATTGAAATCATAGCTGGAGGATGAAGATAATTTTTAAGGAACAAAACCTTCTTTAAACGAGTAGGGAGAGAAGAATTTTTGACTGTCACATGTAGCTGAGTGGTTGACGCACTCGCTTCGTGTGATCTGGAAGGTGAAGGGGCATAATGGACTTGGTTCGATCTCCACCACCGTTCATCTTTAAAGGGGTTTCTCGTGGTTTTCCTGTGTGGTCCAAGCTAATGCCGGGATGGTTCCTACAATATGGGCCGCAACCGCTTCCTTCACACTATCCTTACCAGTACCTGAAAACCTTCATCTCATCATCTCAGCGTCTCATCAGTCATTCATCCAACGGCAATAGATCTTAGTTATAATCGTAGTGCATCGTTAAAACCCAATATATATATGCATAAGTTTTGTAACGATCGCTGATCCGAGTGGTTGCGGTGAATACTATTTTTTGTTCAATGGTATTCAATGAAGTCATAAAACGATGAAGTTTAGAAGAAATTAAGTATATACTAAATACTCGTTCTACAAAGTAGGCTTACACAGGGAGGCTGATGAGGCCCCGGCTTCCATTACTGAATTACTAGGTAGATGAAAAACTCAGACAAATCAGTAACCGCACTGAATTTGGTTCGGTCGAGTTATATTAATTTGTCAGTGTACGCCACTGATAGCTATGAATATGTAACGATTAAACCACCAACATAGTTGCCAATATCTTATCACCATTCACCAAGGATTACAAGTCTTGTTTTACTTGTTTTGGTACAATGTTTGTGTTTGTAAAGGTGGTATCCTATATGTTGTAAGTGGTGAGTGGAGGATGATGTATTTAGACGATTTGTGTGTTTCATGGTTTAGTTGATACTCTTAGAAGCTTATGATGGATTCAAAATATTGTTTGTTCAGTACATTCAACAGGCTGTATGAAAACCACACACTCAAAACAGTTACATTTTTATGATATCGATATTTCTATATTGTATCGATGACATGCGATACAAACAAATAATTACAATGGTTTTCAACATATAAAACGTGAAATCGTCAGCATACAAGACGGTGGGTGGTGAAAAATTATAGATGGGAAGAATTAGTCTGGGACAAAAAGAATAGGTGGAAGAAGAATAAAAGGAGATGATGGAAATAAGGTCCAAGTGATTTCAGAAACCAGGTTCCATCAGTTCTGCACCAGAAACACTAGTGATATTGCTCATCCGGATGAAAATTTTTCAGATGAACTTAGTTATATACAGATAATAATAATGTTTGTATTCCATGTTATGCAGACAATTTCTCTCATGTCACCCCTGTATTTTTTCAGATGATACTTCCGTCTACTTGATGAACACTTTTTAATTTCAGAAGAAACATTTTTCAACAAATTCTTTCGAAACTAAAAATCAACAAGTTGTAGTATAGATATTAAGGAAACATTCGAATGCATTAAAAATGATATGTGGGGTGACTGAGGGTTATCATGTGCGGACAGATGTTCGAATAACGAGTTGACGAAATGATCTTTCAGATATACAAATATTATCCAAAGATACTCATCTTCATCCCCGATTCATGGAGAATACATAAAATTTCATCCATATATATTAAAGATGGAGAATTGTTTTTTCAATGAAATTATCTAGACAAAATGAGATGTGGTGATGAAACTTCTTGACAAAAGTCATTTGGTTGAGTGAGATCTGGATGATTGTCATATTATCATCCACATTCGGGAAGGTTCAATCGTGATACTATAATGAGTGGAACTGTGACGAGTGGCCAAGTGGTTAATACACTGAACCGTCATTCAGTAGATCAGGGTTCGATTCCCTCCACTGTCGACAAGGGGTTTCTGTGGTTTTCCTCAGTCATTTAAATCAATACTGCAATGTTTTTTTAACAACATGTCATGGGTAACTCTTGCCCACTATCCAGAAACACCTACTAAAATAACCTTGTATGGAATCATCACATCACCTCTTATATAATTCACCGACGCAAATAGATCGTGAATATCAGTAGAGTGCGTCGATCAGCCCTGAATAAATGAATGAAACTGATGAGTGGTTCACAGTATATCTGAGTTTTTCAACAGAACTTGAACTCTCGTACAAAATTGTTCACCGTTTCTTCCTAACGCTGATCAAATTAACAAATACTTGATATCACAACTCAGATAACAAGTTTTATATATTTTTTTCAAAGCATAATAATAATGTCTCCTATATCATGTTCTTCTCTTCTCATATAATATCACTGTCCCTAGAGACTATCAACTTCTTCTCAAGTGATAACCGCAAACCTTTCAGCTCCATGCCCTGTAAAAGTTAGATGTTGACTCTTTTGTTTTTATTTTATTTCAAGTTAAGCCAATTAGTTGTTGTTCTCAAAAGGGACAGAGAAAATTGGAGGGAGAGAAACGAAGAAAATGAATGAATGAAGAAGAAAGAAAAATGAAAGAAAGAAATGAAAGAAAAAGAAATGCATGAATGAGAAAAATATTGCTCTTGTCCCTTCTTTACTTCGCCAATTACATTGATCAAAACCCTCGATGATCTCAAAAGTGTTTATCGTCTTGGTGCAAATCAAAACCCTTGTGCATTCAAGAAAATCTTCGATTCAATATTGACCCATTTCCTCGGGCAACGTTCGTGACAAATCCAATCGTTCGTGGAGTCGATCATTTCGTATGACAAGTCTGTATTTGCTTCAATTCAGTTCATTCATTCAGTAACAGAATATAGAACATCAATACATTTACATTTCGAAAACTACTGTTGGAGAAACCAAAGACAAGAAATTTTACACGTCCATTGTACACAGCTTTGGTCACATCATCAAATTGACGAAATATACTCTATCAGAATCGAGTAAAGACCGCTGATGCTTCAGCTTCATGTTTTATAGGAGTTGAATTTGTTTTCGTTTGATATTCAGACTTATCAATTTGTTGATATCAAAAGTGGCAGAATGGTTGTTAGAGGGAGCCACCTCTAGCCACCTCTCTAGTATCACTTACGTTGAGGAAGAATTACAATCTATGAGTGTGCACCTATTGTGGTGAACTATTGAATGTCTTCGCTATCAACTGGTGGTGAAGACAAGTGCTGACAATGTGAAAAAATGCTGATTCACAAAATGTCATAACTTTGATCCGGCTCAAAGTTACGACAATTTCTAGAGATAATACCACATTTTTATCCATTATTTTCATTTCTTCATTTTTTTTTCAATTAAATCTATCATTATTATCAGTATATCATTATTATCTTCGAGACAGTATCAAAGTTGATCAATAACATCTTTGTAGCAACTTTGATCGGGGTCAGAGTTGATACCGATCAAAACTATGACCTTTTGTGAATTCGGCACCTGGTCTCTAAATCACGTCACCATTGTGAGGAACATCATCAACGGATGATAATATGGTCAATATCGATTTGACCATTTCACCATCTAAACATGTGAATATTGTGAGAATATAATTTACAATCATTCAATGCATGAACAAAAACGAGAATACGAGTTCAACAAGTTATCGATTTTTGTCTAATCAATCAGCATTTCCACTGCCTGATTTTGAGTATTTTTTTGTGAACCATTCATCACGAAAATCGGATGAGAACAGTACTATAGGTCGACTCATTAAAAGTAAAATAGCACAATGATCCGATTGAGAGCGTTTTATGATTCCCAAACATCAATAAAAACTGAAATATCAACAACCTACAAATTCACCAACACCGTTACACAGCTCTCGAAAGAGTTTTCATTTTGAATCAACGAATTGATGAATTGATGAATTAAAATGAATTGATTGCGAATTGAATTTTTATTTCGAATTGATTTCGAATTAAAACACATATGGGACATTGACACGTGGGACATCACGTGGCCATGTGATCGTGTGATATGTCACAGTTGCATATCCATTGGTACGAAAGCTTTAATTGAACACACTCAAACTCAAATCACACAATCAAATAACATGTTTCCAGTTTATGGAATAGAGTTATAGCTTTCACTCATTGGCAAGTGCATGTTTGAACTACTGATGATCAGCTTTATTAGTTCATTCCCTTGCAGTAATCAATGTTATTCAGAGTGATCTACAGTTTGAGTACACAATCACAGTTCGAATGTGAGAAATTACCGCGTTTAATAGCCAATAGCACAACTTATACAGGAAAAAATAATGGGAACAGCATTATTTCTGAGGCCCAATCTATTGGAAATCCCACCAAGCCTCTATGTGGTTAAAACAAATAACATATTGATAACTTGAAGTGCATGATGAATACACTCAGCCACCAGTTGGAACTATTCTGATATCAATAATTTCATACCTTGGGGAAGTAAAACTGAAAGAATATATATATTTCACGAATACATTGTCCACATGAATATTTATATTGATTGCTGTGACAAATTTGAACCATATTTATCTCATATTTGATATTTGGTGTCAGAAACATATTCATTTTTTGATTTCCCATCCAATAAAGGAATGGTGTTGTTTTCTGTATACGATCAAACATCCATTATTTGTCATTGTTAACGGTGTGGGTCGACGTTTTAGCCGAAGGTCCGCCCGCCCACATTGAGTCACAAGCTGCCAACATGTTTCCGAAATAACTAAATCAAACCGAGCTGAAACAATGGAGAAATGCCAAATAGATGTATCATTAGCAACGTTGAAACCTCTATTGTATTTGTTTATCTTATAATTGATTGCTTTTTCTGATGAATCTCGATTTCTTTTGTTGGTACTGTTTACTGACGTCGGTTGACGCTAGCTGTGCCAAAATTGCATATCAAGTCTGGCTGTCAAGAGTAGACTTGAGTTGATGAGTATTTTTTCCAATTCATTTCAATTCAAGAAACGTTTAATTTCATTAGCTGTGATTTGAAATACATAAATAAACAATTACCCAATTATGTGTAAGGTTATGAGGCCATACAAGTTTTGAATTACGTAATTGAAACTAGAAGTAGTACTTAATTCGCGTAATAGGTGAGAATATTTGTTCACCAGTTGACCATGAAAACTGAACAAGTTGGGGGTGAGAATGTATCACAAAATTTGAGATTGTAGAACACGATTTAGAGGTCATTTTTCATATTGGTCATCACTTGAAAGAAATCTGAAGGTTCAATTCTCTAATAATTATTATTCCAAATGAACCCGGAAACATGGTTCTCTCGATTCTGTTTCAATTTTGTCACTTCGAGTTGTGTTCATTCAATTACTGATCAGGTTTGAATCAAATTACTCACAATTACATTGAAATTCGAATATCAAAAAGTCCAGTCAATATAATTATACGAACTAATGGAGAATTCCATTTCACTTCATTTCATTTCAAATTTCATTCACTTCATCCATTCATGACAATGTTATGTAATGATTGATTTGTTTTCAAAAAGTGAAACAAATATTTCATACATTTTGATACCACTTATGCTTCCAGTCTTACCAATATCATCGATAGTCGGTGGGACGCATCAATTAGTCTACAACTCTCCATATCCTCGAAAAAACTTGATACGTTCGATATATATATTCTTGTCTCAGGTACCTAATACAAGAGCTGATAGTTTACTTGAACTTTTTACTTTTACTAAGAGAAGAATGAAACTACGTCTGACACGTTTGTCTCTCCAATCGACTGTCTTCACTAACCATATCTATTAGCGCTCGTGCGTTTCGACCTGGAAAATCTCGAGAATATAATGAGAGGACACAGGTGAAGAGTTTCTTATCAAAGAGAATCTGATGAAAATAAAATGACGTAAAAAACTGAAACTAGCTCCAAGTAATAAATTACAGGTTGATTCAGAAAGTAAATGTGGCAGTTATATGTATAAGACGTTGGATCTAAGAACACCAGAGAAATATTTCACTGAACTTTAGTATTCCTCATTATAGTTCATTATTGAAGTATAGGAAATAACCAAGTGTTCACTTTTGATATTCCCTCAAATAAGGTTAAAAAACAACGAAATAATCAAAAAAAGCTATGGAAACTCATCGTATGTCTTTGAACGCTAGAAACTCACAGAGATTAGGTTGTGGCTATGATCTTAAGTTTCACTCTGAGGAAATGAATATATATATATTTTTTTTCTCTTCTATATATTTCAAAGTCCAGTTTGATAATAATGATCTCAATTGTTCATTCAGGTAACGTGTAGCGTGCCTCAGAGTAGCCTAGGTTACTCAAAGTTGTTGATGATTGGAAAATTGTACGATTAATTATGGTTTCAAGTATGTATTCGACTCGACTTACGTTCAACAACGGGTTTTCCCTCATCAAACTATCTCATTGAATTTCATGCTCCATTGTGATAAATTCCAACTGATGACTATTGAAAACAATACAGTTTAATCATAAAATGAGTGAGATGGAGTCGACAATAGAATACGAGACAATACAATGATAACGACAGATTTGTAAACAAGCAGAGCCAATAAGTAGTAATAACTAGTTAATTTCTATTGTTCTGATGGCTTGTCTCCCTCGATCTCTCTTTCTCTTTTCTTCCATCTTTCATATCTCCCTATTCCTTGCTCTGATTATATAATATGCGTTGCTTATGAAGTATGTCTGTCTGTAAAACTTATGTATCAAAGAAGATTCTCTCAATGGTGCGTTTCTTAATATGTCCCTGATATGGCTCTGCTGCGTATTATTTGAATGGCATGGATATAAATGAAAAGGTCTGCACTACTACGAATACATCCCAAGCGATATTATGTGAAGGAAAGGAGAGCAAATAAATGTGAATAAATGCACTAGCTATGAACACATGATTAAAAACCATATCTGAATGCTGAATGACCTTAGAAATATAAGCGGTGAAAACGCGGCCTTGTTGAAAATGTTAACCAATCAGAGAAGACGGAAGGTATACATTTGATGAGTGTTGAAAGAGATGAGCAGATTTCTGATTGCTATTCGACAAAAAATCCGAAATGGAACAGATCAGATGAGAAAATGCATCTAGAATACACTGTCCAATGGAGAAAGAAGTCGTTTGTTGCAACGTGAAAGAAAATTTGTGAATTGGTGCCCAAGTGATAACGTACTTACAAGAACAATCCCAGTCAATAAAAGAGCACACTTCATTATCGACAGTTTCACGCCGGAAATTGTCTTTCATTATTCAATCGTCAATCAGGCAGCGAGTGCCACAGAAGCAACTTGGATTGTCAACCGAGTTGAGAGACTAATATTGACTTTCTGACACAAAATACGCAACCGGTACTGACTCTGAATTGACTGGCTTTTCATTCTGAACAATTGGAACAAGATATTATTATCAATTGGAAGGAATTGAGAGTAGAATATATGATCGAGATGCAATCAAATAGCTCATGAAACAAGCTGAATATCAGTTAATTTGTGATATCTCTCAAACCATAACGTACAAATGAGAATACTATTATGTACAAATTAAACGGGAAGCATTTCGTGAACTGAGAACAACTAATACATCGAAAGGATATATGCACCTCACTATAATTGATGATACATAACGTTGAAGTTCGTATATTCAGTTATCTTAATAGTTTCAGAGGTGTAATGAAACGTTCGTGAAACAAAAATGAGTACACTAACAACGACTTGACTCCGAATGGGTTCAATTGGAGTTCATTTTTTGGCATGATTTAAAAATGTGGAAGTCGATTATTTTTAGTTGCATCATGAATTTCTCACACGTTACTGCAAGAAAATGTATATGTTCATATATATGTTCATATATATATATATATATATATATATATATATATATATATATATATATATATATATATATATATAATTATATATATATATATATTCATATATATATAAATATATAACCCACATGAGTTTGTGTATGATATAAAATTGCAACCTGCAACCACATTGTGATCCTCCTGCCAACCTACCATTGAATTTATTCGAGCATTCAAACGGGTCAAGTTGCAACTTTGAAACGAAGTCTCGTCAATATTTATGGCAACTTCATCATTGAACTGGAAATAATACTCCAAGACGTTACACTCAAGAGTTTGTTTTCAATTCGAGTTTCATTCACCATCACATTTTAAAGCCATAGAGAGTAAATTTCATTAGGTAAATGTACTTCATTTCTTCGTATTCTCGCTTCCAATCAATATAATCCTCTAGAGAATCAGCTAATCATCTCTTTCCCTAAAGGTATCATCCCTCATTCTTTCTCTCTCTCTCTCATTATCGATGCTGTTCGCACCAATAGTCTCCAGTAACTAATCAGCTAGCAGCTGCTTATATACGGCTTGAGTTGCAACTATTAGTTCGCACCGGTGTTCGCGCTCTCTCTGTTTCGCTTGCAATCTGGCCGCATCGCTAGCTGTAATTGGCTGGATCTGGTTGATCGGATACAGCGAGCTCGTTCGACAACAGGATGCTGGGTTTGCGAACACTAAATACAGGGTGTGCAGTAGAAACGTGTGGGGTACGATATGAAGCAACAGTTATACTGCAGTAGTTATACGTTCGATTAACTGTATATATTAAATTCCATTTTGTCATTTTGAAGTTCGATAGACACCTTCTATAATTTGATGTTTCATGGAAATACATGTTAGTGGTGTCAATGACCTGCATCTTCTATGTTTTTCCTACTTTGTTATTCATATCACTCAATTTCAGAGCTTCTCTTCTGAAATATTCCTTGTACAATATACAGTTTCCTTATAGTGATATATTCTATATAATATTCTATATAAATGTGAATGCTCATAAATGTGATTCACTCTTCAGGATATACATTATTTGAATTTGATATCACAGCCTGTGAGAATTTTTTCAAGCCAGAAGTAAATGTATGGAGAATGAATGTATAACCATAATTTCACGCAAACGCGATACACTGACATCCACGTGAGTAAACATAGGTTCCACAGAATATATTTGAACATCCACTGTCTAGCTGGATGAAATAACCGGAAGATCGGAACTATCAGGAACTTATCCAATTTTAGTTCATCATTTTTATTTATTCATACAATAATAATGCTTGATTTGAATCAACTCGTCACAGACATATACAATTGAATCAGTTACATACAAAATGATATATATAGGTTGTTTATTATTATCATCATTCATTTACATAAAACATTAGGTTCAATTGTCCACAATAATAATAATAATAATGTAATGATAAGAAATTGAAGCAAGACCCACATAAGCCGAAGCTTGTGTGGGGGAAAGGAGGAAAATGAATTGACCAGTATGAAAGTATTCAAAAGGAGAAGTACAAAAATACATATTCAGAATAATAAAAATGACAAAAATTGAAGATACTTACAGATACTTATTTCGGTAATTGCAGATACTTTCTTCATGAGTGAATTTTTTCATTTGAATCAAATGACTAGAGTTGAATAGACTGTTAGAAGTCGTCTTCCAACACGATACAGTCACTGATATCAGCGTGACATCTACATGGCTGTGGTATTTTGTGAAATGATTATTTTTATGAGTAATTCAGCGCTCAAAATTGGTCAAAGCTACATTTAACGAAGTTTTTCACAATTATTCATCCCGTAAATCCACTTCATTACTTCATCTCTCGTGTATGAAAATGTATTTTGAAATGATTCACGAGGGCGGTGGTTCCACAAGAGTTCAGTTTAATTCTTTCACGCGTAGCCAATTATTTGTTGAGTAGTTTGTTCGTAGACTCGTCGTAGACTTTCCGTCCTCGACTGATACTTCACGCAGTCACCAATGTTGCTGGCAAGACGAGTAGCTTACATCAACAAAGCAGGGGTGTTGGTTGGCATGACAACTGACTGACTGTCTATCTCACTTCTGACAGATCACAGCAGATGAGAATATAAATACTATTGAATAGTCTCCAAATGAAATTGTCAAACAGATAGACAAAGAGAGACGGATGAATGATGTTTGCTTTGAAGGTGTCAGGGGTGAGAAAACATGTCATACACTCAATATCTTGAATCTATCTCTTCTCACCTCTTCTCTGTTTCTTCTCTTATGAGCTTGATTCATGGTTGCAAGGTTTTTCCATACTGAGTAGTCAGATGAACGGGTCAGGAACTTTTCGTAATGTTTCTTACTGGTTCATGTGGGTCACCATGACGGAGAATACCGTGAAATGGTATTACTTTGGACCAAGCAAGCTCGATTTTTCATGAATAACATTATTCGATTTTTCATGAATGATGATATTATTCGATTTTGTATTGGTGATATTATCATTCAATTTTCCTAATGATCCCATTTGATTCTTATCCCTAGACACATCGTCATGAATTCGCATTTCACTCTTGATTTTTTTCATAAAAAATGGTATTATTTTCATCAAAAATTATATCATATTATGAAGCCTGCCATTGTGAAAAGTACTAAATGTACCAATCACCTGCATTGAGAAAGAATCTGTAACATGTAACTTCATTGTTATGTTTCAAATTAATATAAATCGTTACCCGTTATCGTTTTATCACCGAAAAATGTCCACGAATCAGATTTCAAGTACTGAAACAAACAAGAGACGGTCAGTACCTTGACCATAATATTCGTGAACAGGACAAAAGTCTAGCCAATAATATAAACCAATTCATAAGGTATTATTTTTATCGACATGTATGTTTCAAATCGTTCGTCTTCGTACCAGTTCGTGCTTGGCGCCAGCGCCATAAAAATGCATACGATTTTATAGTTTTATTTCACGTCTACTATGGAAAACAACAATATGAATGTGATGGAGTCCTCGACCGACCTTCTAAGCAATCCTCAATCATCAACGATCGGTAGTGTCGACCAGTCAATACTTATAGTATTATTATTTGCGACTGTTTTTATGAGAAAATGTCATTATTTCAAACTTTCTACTCAAATAATTAGGATAATGACAGTAATAAATGGTGAAGTATGAGAATGTAGTGTACGAATGAACCATGATTTGTGTACGAATATTAAAATGGAGCATAGAAAATGGGAACGAAATGAGATGAGTTAATGTTTAGAGAGGTGATTATTTTCTCAGAACACGCCATCATTCTGATTAGATGATAATACCCGTTTTCAATTCTCAATCAATAATCACATTAGATTTGATGACGTGCAGTAATTATAATTGAAATACAATTACGAATCAATTGATGATACTGGAAAAATGCTGCAGTTTTCATTGTGGATTCCTGTGGGAGGTATGAAAGTTGTATTCACTTTTTTTCCTCGGTTCTCTTCCATCTTGCTCTTCTCTCTCACAAAACTTGAATAACTTCCATCCTTATTTTCGAAAAATCTGATGATCATCACTCGGACGATTTAGTGATAGATAGGCCTATTCGTGACACTTTGAACCAGTTACTCATTAGTTTTTAAAGATATGCAGACACATTCGATAAGGTTCAGTCCATCAGAACGGCAAGAGTATTTATTTGTTCTTCTACTATCTACCACGAACCAAATTTTCTAAAGAACCGAGTAATTCCCACCAAAATCGCTCGCAAGTCTATTTCTGAATACTTTAATGACACTTCAACTGTATATTTCCATCACCTAGAACGCCATTAAACATAGGGAATTACTCTTTTCGTCAACCATGCGTAAGATCAAGATTAGAAGAAACACTTTGTGAATCTCATCTGATGCTAATGAGCCGCTTAAGATACATTTAATCATGTAGTCTTCACCGTCACGTGACCTATCGTTGTCATAGCGACCATCTTCATGATTTCAAGCTACAATGAGTGACTTTAGTTCTGTTGTGTGTCAATAATGAGGCAATAGCGTCTTGAAACCATTTTATATCACTTGAATGTTCCACACCTTATTACACACATCATTTATTGTCAACAATTGTGTGTGGACAGAAATGGGGGAGTAGCTTGCAATATGGCTATCACACCTGTGTACAGGCAACTACGTTCCAAACCTGGGCAACCAGTTTCATCCTGAATAACAGAAATGTGCTTTCTTCACAGTACAAATTATATCATTTTTTCTCATATTGTATCACAGGTCGAATGTTTAGTCTCACTGGAATACACTATAATCTTTCCATGCAATAAACAGAGGAGCACAAATACGTGCACGCATATTTTTTGGCAGAGCATTTCTTTTACCCACAATGAAGTCTCCCCCGTAGAAGATATCTCGCACGAATGAAAAAAAAAACGGTGCACTGATCAACTGAACAAACTTCGAAGATGTTTATGATCAAATTCACGATTCAATTTGAATCGTTTGATTCAATTTGAATCGTTTGATTCAATTTGAATCACTACGAGAACATGAAAGATCTGACAATTTTCCCTCAAGTTTAAATCATCTCTGGAGAGATGCTGCATCAGAATTAACATTGAGTTGCGTACCGTATAGCTATTTGATTGAAAATTGTAGCATGGGCGCGTGTTATTGTTTTTGTTGTTGTTTTTTTTTTTTGTTTTTTTTTGTTTTTTGCGCGCAAACTCAAATGACCTGAATCAAACGAAATAAATGAAACCCACTCGAACAAGCCTGACCACGTATTTTCACCAATGACCAACATAAATTCAACCTAAATCAAAACTAGATCTATTATCAAAACTTGCCCCATACATACTAACATTCACTTCTATGATTCACCACCTCTTGCACTCGAAACTAATTCATTCAAATTTAAACTTAAAAACACCTAATTGATAAATGTTATTATGGTGTAAGAGAGTTTCTAGATGATTGATTAATTTATTGCTGTTACCTGTTTTCGTAATGTCCTAATGTGTTTTTTATATTTGTTTCTAAAACTGTTCATCATCGCCACATATTATATTGACAAGTCTAATATCTGTATAAGATCAATTTGAACCAATGAAGCATATCCCATTCTATTCTGAATAGAGTGTTACAGTGTATACAAGTTATGTGAGTTGTAAATGGTATTTTTGTCATTTATGAGCATGATATTTCACGAATATCTCAAGTCTATCTAGTGTTGCACTACATTTTTGAAATATATGAATTCATGTTGAATTCATAAGAAAGATATCTTGCCCTATAAAAATGATTCGGTCTCTGAGGTGGTTATTTAGCTGACTGAGCTACGAAAGACAGTATGTTCATTGACATTCACACTTATTTGATTGAGTTAAATTATGATCAAATTATTCTCTTTGGGTTGGGACGTAATTCACACCACCCTTGTGGCTAACACAAGTTGTTATGGTCGTCAGTTCGATCGTGAATTGTTAAATTTAGGCCTAATTTGAATACAAAATTTGGCTCAACAATTAATTTTTTTTTATTTTTTGTTGTCATTGACAAATGATTTTTGAGATCCAATGAATATTGTACTGAACATAGAAAAGTCACTTCATTGCATTCGTTTTCTATATTCTGTTTCTTGTTTCCTGTCCGATCATGAAAACAGTTTTTCTGAACATGAGATTCAAAACATCAACTTGTTTATCACAGTTCTTGTTTAGAAGCCAAAAATTTTCTGAGATGAAAAAACATTTTGACCGCCAGTCTGAAGTAGTCCACTGAGAACTGAAGTAACATTACCTATCCCTCTTCAAATCAATTCATAAAGAGTGCAAACAAAAGTTTCTTAAAAGAGTATATAATTGCTCATGAGTGACAATTTCATTGATAGTTGAAGGATAATTGAACAAAGACATATTTATTCGGATTCAAACGCACAGAAAAGTGTTCTTGGAAATTTTTTATACGCTTCACATTCTTCAAATGGTGATGTAATGTGAAAATGTAAAATATCAGCAGTTCGTAAAATAAATGGGATGAAATTATATCAAATGATAATTGCCTTCAATGATACGTATTGATATGGATATTCCAGAAACAAAGTATTCGTGAAGTGATTCTCAAATCATATATAATATCCGAACTTTCACGACTTCATAGAGTATTGACATTTCCTTTTCAATGAAAACTTTTATGAAATCCTCGAGAAAATTTCTTACGTCATATGTAATATCATCGGCGTATAACTTTATCCTCATAGTGATAACCTTATGATATGTTTTGTGATCCAGTGCCAATAATTCTGTTGACGAGAACACGGGTTTGTCTCGAAACTTTCACCCTCTTCGACATTCAATATCGATATTACAAGTCAAAAGAAAAACCGTATACTTTTAGGTAATTTTCCTCCAACGTTTTCCTTTTTTAACTTGTCCATTTTCAAGAAGAACAGTTTCTTTTGGAAACGCGTTCCCTTTTTAATACTTTCCTTTTCATTGGAGATCTTTTGACAGAGACTTTTTTTTTGGAAAATAAAATAGCAAAACATATTAAAGGCTACTATGAGCCTTGTACAGCAAAAACCACTTACGTAAGTCGTTAGAGCTGAAATGGAGTACATTGTGTAAGAATGAATTTCACCTTTAATCTTGAATTTATGTCAAATTAATAACGCTAACAAAAGCTAAAAAAACGTTTACCCTTGTGTAGAAAGGACCTGATGGTGGTTAAAGGAGGATTGGCGTGGTGAGGGAGGGTCGGAAGGGGGTGGAGATTCAAGTAATGATATAAAAGGATCAAGATTAGGTATACTTACAAGTTTCTGTTTGGAGAGGGCAACTTTACTTTCATTTCATTCTATCAAAAGAGCTCAGTGTCACGTTGTAAGTGTTTGTCAGAAGAATGGGGTTGGAAAGGTCGAGTAGTATGGTGTCAATGTTGCCTTTCAATTTTCTGGAAATCATTAGTATATAGGAATACAAATTTTGAGATAACACAATGAGAAAAAATCAATGATTATACTAACATTACCAGCGTTTCTCAACCAACTTGGAATCTGATTGAATTAATTATATTATTCCAATGATTATATTATTACTCAATTATATCAAGTATATTGTTTTTGATTTCACCACCATAATCGAAAAGCTCTTTTTAACTTTAGGCAATTATAATTCCAAATTTGAAGTAAGCTGGACCTTCATGATCATTCAACGTAAAGATGAACAGCCGTCATAAATAAATGATTCTCTATTCTTCGATATTTATGATTCTGGGTTGATAAGATCACTCTTTTGATGTTTGTCCCGTTCAAATGATCATTTCATTTATATTCAGAAACAATTTTGGGACAATGAGTGTATATCAAGTATTGATGTTGATGAAAAAAATTGAAAATATTAGGAAAATATACATTATATTATTATGAAATACAATTAAAAAATATCGGGATGTGATGACCCCAATTACAAGACCAGCTTTCATGCCTAACTTTTCCAGCCTCTCATGTATGTTTCTTTCTCAAAGTCATTTTCTAGATTTTTTTTTTGAGGGAGAGGGAGTGGTGGTAAGATTGCCCTTGTGGTGCCCCGTTCAAACGAACCCATCTTTCATTGCCTTAATTGAGGAATAATGATTGTAAATCAAGTTTCGATGTTGATCAAAAAATTCTTCACTCAATAGAACCGACCTTGTCTCACTTAACATTACCATTGTTTTCATTGCATTCTCCCACAATTGTCCAATCTAAGCTTCACTTTTTACCACCATGCCATGTTCTGGTTTCAATAATCTCATTTTTTTTTGGTATTCAGGATACGCCCAAGTTGAATTACTATATATATATTCTTTCATTCATAGGCAGGGTTGCCCACTCATGAGGAGTAAGATTGAAAGTGGGGGTGATTCTGTGTCATTTGATTTACAGACACTAATCGGATAACCACTCACGGGTGAACTGCACCTGTTCCATTCCATTCTGTATGTATATTTTAGTAAACGAACAACATTTGTTGAATATGAACGTGTGAATATGATCAATTTTAGGGACATTTTGTGCCGAATTCTGATTACTTTTTTTGAATCAATTTGGTGTATGTTATACCTCTCAGTGTTCTCCATATGATCGCTCCGGATAATTTTGATCGTGTTCATATTCATATTCATTCTCTTACTTTCGGAAACTGAAAAACTGTTATCTGCGGCGGAAATTTATGGTCACCAACAGCACAGTCCTGGTGTTGAAGACCATTAGTTTAAAATAATCAAAATGGGTTGGTAAGATCGCCCTTGTGGTGCCCCGTCCAAACGATCCTATCTTTCATCCATAGCCTCAATTGGGGAACAATGATTTTGTATCAAGTTTCGATGTTATTAAAAAAAAAAAAAAACATTCAAAATGGGGTGGTAAGATCACCCTTGTGGTGCCCCGTCCAAACGATCCTACTTTTCATCCTTGGCCTTAATTGGGGAACAATGATTGTGTATCAAGTTTCGACGTTATTAAAAAAAAAATATTCCAAAATGAGAAAAAAATGAAAAATGAGTTTTTCACTGGGAGTGAATGTTGACGTTTATTTTAAAAACATTTTCAAGTACTGTCATGATCATAATATGATTAATAATAGAAGCATATGCGAAAAAACTATCCCTCCTCGATTGCTCGGACAGGTGAGGTCTCGCTTCATAAACTGAAGTCATCGTTGGGCGTGGGTTCGAGTGCCGCATAAAGCATGGGTTTTTGTGAACGTCCTTTCACTCATCATCAAATCATATATTCCTAATCATATACTCATTTGTACCCCGGTATAACCTAGCTGTTGGTGCAATTATCATTATCAGAAACACAAACAATAATCATAATCGATTATCAAAAACATAATCATCATCAAAGATCCTTCAGAACTATATAGATACAAGATCAATGAAAGTATAGTGAAAGTTTCATGAGAATTTCTCCCATAAGTTTTGAAAAATATGAACTCAGTTTCAAAAAAAAATAATATCCATTAATGAGGAGGTTTTGAATTTCAGATTGGTTCATCGGTGATGGTTGAAATCAGAAATGCAAATGCATATTATTGGAGTTCTCAATTGTGTGAGAGAAATTGAAAGATTTTTCTCGGGAAGTAAATAATGTGTCAGTATTCGAATCGCGAATATATTTATATCCTCAACATATCAAATGAAATAATCCCATTTATTTCTTGATCCACTGGTCTCCTCAAGGATACGAATGAGTGAATGAAAGATGAATAGTATTTAACTAAAAATCATATCATGTGGGGACTCGAACTCACGATTGACGTGACTGCAGTTTCTCGAACTGTATGAGTGGCTCCATGCATAAAGCCCCGTGGCTGCATGAGCCACGGGGTGGCCTGTCGTATTCCATTCATGAAAAATTCAAATAAAATCCCCACGGAAAAGCCAATTTTGTAAATATTTGTTCTATATTATTGAATTTCATTCTGTGATCACAATAATATACTATGGTCAAAAATTCATGTATGAATTATGTGACTCTTATTTTTTCTCCCGCATTTTTCTTCAACTCAAACAACACTGTTGTTTCCATGACATTTTGAAGCAGTTTGAAGAGTGAACTTTCAGATTGTTTGATTTGTTGATAGAATTGAAGGCATTCGTCTCACGGCATAAGTGAAGGGTTGTAGAATCCTTCAACAAACAACAAGCTATACATATATGTCGAACGAGAAATAACTGGCTATCGTAGCACACGTGGTTTTCTTCACAATTAGATAACTCTCTTTCATTCCCCTCTCCTTCTTCCTACGTCTTCTCCTTCTTGCCACCTCTTTTTTTTATCTTTCTGTCTTTCTGGATTCATCTCGTTCTATCTTTCCCTCCACTTTCGTTCTCACTTTTTTAATTCTCTTCACCTCTTTTCCCCCTTCAACCTTCTCTTTCCCTCTCTCCTCTTCCTCACCCTTTGTTTTTCTCTCTTTCTCTCTTTCTCTCATTCTTTTTCTCTTTCTTTCTATTCCTCTCTCTCTCTCTCTCTCTCTTGGTCTCTCTCTCTCTCTCTCTCTCTCTCTCTCTCTCTCTCTCTCTCTCTCTCTCTTGAAATTTCAATCCAACCCGAGAAATTTCGTCAATAAAACATGACGAAATCGTCCGGAGTACGAGAGTGTTTGAGAGTGCAAAATGGAGTGAACTTAGAGCCAATCCTACCAACTGATGTCTCCTGCTAAGCAATAATCAGCGGATCAATTATTCTTCATCACCTTTTGTTAAAAACTTTATTTCCGTACCTCAAGTGATAATTTAAACTGTCCAATTGATTAATTTACCGGTTCAATCGATTCAATTCAATTTATTCGATGAATTCAAATTCAATCAACTGATCTATTCCTTATCATTATTAGGTTCAACTAGTTCGCTTTGAAAAAAAAATGTTGCTTTGATACTCCTAGAATTATGTTGATTAGAATCAAGAACATTGGATTAATGCTATTTCAGTTATTCATATCGGTCAATAACCTTCAATACAAGTTAACCAACTCATCGTAATACAACAATAGAACTATGTATGCATGCGAGCTTTTTCCGTTAATTCAAGCGTTTATTGAGTGCTATTCAGAAAAAAGAAAATTTTTCACAAATTAATTATTTTTCACATTTCAATATGTCATCATTGCTCATTCACGATAATGAGCATAGCAATTTCCTATCAAAAATGCAATTTCAGATTGCATCACGGAAATTGGACCGGGGACAGGCTGTGGAAACGAGATTCAACTAACAAATTGAAAATGACCAAAGTTCTTGACAAGAACAACCAGAAGGTGAACATTTCTCCCGGTATCCCGTTGTTGCTGCCACTCCGCTCCCCGAACTGCCAATCATCCGGTTCCCTGAGGATAGGCAAGAGTTTCGTTTTCTGACGGGATCAATTGCTATTTGCAGCCAGAGTCAAATACAGAAGTATACACTACTGTGGCGTCATCACGAGTACATGACTTATGTTGGTCGTCTTTTTCCATCATTTAATTGGTGTAATACTGGAAATATATATATGAGTTGAATATATATCAATATATATATATATATATATATATATATATATATATATATAGCATGTTATAGTCATGCCATATAAGATACGCCTCGACCGGGACTTTTGGGAACTTCTGATTGCCGGTTGATAGTTCTATTAACTAAGCCACCGCGAGGTATTACTTTCAAGACAAGACCATACTTGAGAGAGACAACATTATATATGTCACCATGACGATGATTATATATATGATATATATATATATATATATATATATATATATATATATATATATATATATATATATATGTATATATATATATATATATAAAATTCTCATTTTGGTTGGGTTCATCGATGAACTATCATGGTCACTATATTTTATTGACATCGGATGAAAGATTGATGAGATGTACGGATCATGAAGTGTGAGTTCATCAGATGAGAAAAATCGTGGAAAATAGTCGTAGTTCATATCGAGGATACCCACCCGACTTTTGCGATTTGAGAGAAAATATCAGCAATACCACCACTCCCTGACTTGTCATTTTTTCACACTGCTCTGCCGGGGGGAAGTAAACATAACAACATATTCCAGGAACAAATGATAGAACGATTGTGTTTGTGAGTGTTTGTATCCAAGATTTCTAACGATATGTTCCTTATTTCATTTCAGAAGGTAGTGCAAGCAGCGAGAAGGTTTTGAACGGCTTAGCGGCTGCGCGGCGCAGTGGTGAAGGTGGCGAACAACGACGCATGGTGGATATCACACGTGATAAACCCATCAAAGTGACTGTCAGAATCATGGTGCCAGTGCGAGACCATCCGAAGGTGAGTGGTGTTGGTTGCTTCTCTTCCTCATCTGCCCTCCACGGTTTCCTTCTCTGCCCCCACTGCATCCTACCCAATATTTTTTCCGAGTGATGTGTTGGATATTGATAATATCAGTTCTCCATCTCACGTTAGGCTGAAAAGAAACTGCCCCTCACCCTTTCCCTTCAAACTTTCAATAATACACTACTTTTGAGACGTTGAATTACTCGCCCTCTGTCTCTCCCAAAATCACCAATGAATCAGCAGTTGTAGTCGAAACATATCAGTACTAAACTTGTTTCCACGAAAGAAGGTTGCCGGTCAACTGAGTTTTCACAATAACTTCGTCAATTCTAGATTAACGTTTTGCAGCTTCAGAAATTGAACGCCATCTGGATATATGTTATGTTCCTGAACGTGAATATCGTTTTGAAAATCATCGACACCTGAGCCGCACAAATATGGCCATATTTGTGTTCGTCATTGTTGTGGATGGTGAACTTCTTCTTTCGTGGATACAATTATGTGATTATATCTCACTTGCGTTAGTCAGTTGACAGCAAAACATATCCGATCGGTACTTCGTATCAATGGGGTGGTTAGGTTGCCTTCGTGGTGCCCCGTTCAAACGATCCCATCTTGCATTCACTTATTCAATTGAGGAATAATGATTTTGTATGAAGTTTCGATATTATTGAGAACAAGATATTAATGGGTAAGATTGTTCTCTTCTACTTGCCCTGATTCGTAATTCGTATCAGGAAAGCCTTGACCGCATCTATTTTGTGTTAATACCACATGATCGGAATGATCCTTATCACGCTGTCTCAATTATTCAACTCCCACTTCATCATACCCTGATTCACCGTCTGCTTAAATGTGATCCCGTAGCCATCTTGTGTTTGCCATGATAATTCAAATCATCTGAAAAAATTGTTCTCATACTACCCTAACCTCTTTACACACCCCATAATGATGGCTAGACATATCATTGATTAAAATAACCTTGTATTCAACTTGAATCTATCAAATGATCACAATGATCAAAATGTCTCATAGCGACATGTGAAAGTAATATTCTTCCACCGCCACACACACACTTCTGATAACACTCGCACACCCTGGTAGCAAGAGATAAAACTAAACGTGATACGAAGAATTAAGTTACGTCATCAATGTCACACTTGTGTTGCACAATCTGACGTTATCGCATTCGTGACTTCTACTTGCTGTCACATCTCATGGACGACTGACTTCCTGAGAATGTGACTCACTTCGTATGAGTGGTAGACATGTGACTTCCGCTGCGCAGAATGTCACGTGTAGGCAACTGATAAGAAAGTACCTATGATGTTAGGCATCATGATGGTTAAGTATGATAGAGACTAGTTCTCATACGAGTTGATGTTAGGTTGGTGTATATAGTTGTTCAATTGCATACAGAGATTGATATAGATTATATATAATTGATATATATAGATATATAGATATATAATATATATAGATTGATATAGAATTGATATAGAGATCAATTGCACGAAATTCCATGAATATTATATAATGGCATCGATGAAATATACTTGATTCGAAAATCTGTTGTCCTAGTTTATCACAACTATACACAAGCAAGTAGAAATATGTGGATATAGAAATGTACTTCGAACAGATTCGCAAATAAAGTAATAAATAATGATCGATTTGTTTCCTAATTTTAAAAGTTCTATAACCATGGAAAACACGTCAGATGTTTTGAAAAGTTCTCTCTGTGTTTACTTTTTCCTCAATTTGAAGTACGTGTTTCAACTTATGTGAAGAAAATGTCGAGAGGAAAACGAAGTAGGATTACACAAATATGTTATTCCTGGAAATAGCTGATTTTCAAATGGCTCGACGTTGAGACTTGAAAAAATGAGAAACAGAAATTTTCCACATAGATTTGATTGATTATGTAGGTCTATATATATTTTTCTAAGCTGATAATCGCATCAGATGATCAAAATCGACATCGTCATTCATCAATATTTGTTTCAACCCAGTTCAAAACTACAGCTATGCTCAGTAACATTCATGTCGACTGGTTTTTATTCACGTAGTATTCAAATTCCAAATTTCAATTTCAGGAAGAACGAAGGACGTTCGTTTCTATTTTTGGAATGAAACAGTGAATCTTCTGGTATGAGGTGGTGCAGAAATGAGCAACACAATCACAAAGTTGAAACTCGAAAGCCTTTTTCGAGAAATTATCAGAAATGTTTTTCGTGATTTCCTCATGAAAGTTTACCACGGTCTTTCAAACTTCGAATAATCTCTCGTTTTTGACGCACTTGAAATCATTTAGGTAAGTTACTTTCATCAAATTCAAGACTTCCAGTGCAAAATTTTTCAATTGAACTTCTTTCATAATCATCACGACGTCTCCATTTTCGATATGATGGGATGTTCGTATACTACTTATAATCAGTCGTTGCAAGAAAACGAAGGGTTCCACTAATTTCTTCCGGAAACGTTGATGAAAATTATTGTTTATCTTTTCTATTATTTACGAACGTCACAAGCGTACCTCTCAAGTGTGTTTTTGATGTATTTCTATCTCTCAGTCAAGTAAAAAATTGTCATATTATTTTTCAGTCAGCGATTTCATTATTTTTAATAAGATACGAATTCTAGCATCGTAATCAAATCACGGATATGATTGTTGTGTTATTTCGTTTCCAACGCAACACTGTTAAATCTAGCGGAAGAAGATAATTCAGGTGTGATTAAATGAAGAATAGAATGAAGCTACAGTTGACAGCTTCCGTTTTATTTCAGGTTCAAAAACAGAACGCGTGTATTTCGAATTGATTGTGATGTAAAATATAACGAAGAACGTTCAATTATATTCATGCTACCTTTTTTCAATGAATGGAATACAATTAGTGAAATAAATAAATTATGAATAATGAAAGCAAAATATCGAGCAGTGCATATACATTTTTGAATGATGTTTTCAGAGCAATCAATATACACAATTATTGCAGAAACGTTGAAGTATTTCAATTATTTTTTTTCCAATGAGATGAATTTATTTTTGATTTGTTTATTCAGAAATGATGTTCATCAGATTGACAAAGCATCTATAACTGTTAATAACAAACAAATTTGTGCCAGAGCTCTGATTGGCGAACACAATTTGAGGCGAACACAATTATTCATTTATTTATATTATGTTTAACGACGATGCACTGTACTATTACACTGTACTGACTATTGACGTGGGTCAATGATGTAATGGTGTCATGATTTTTTCATTTACTCGTCAGATTGTATGTTTACAACATTGAGCATCGTCAGCATCGTCCGTTCACGTCAAAATATACGATACAAATATGAATATGAAAATATACAAAATATTAAAATATTATAATATTAAAATATTGAAATATTGAATATAGTGAAATATCACACTTGATGCAACAATACCTACAAACACTAACACATTCACACTCAAAACAGCAGAGTCACATGCAATTACCTCACTACATTCAAAAAGTTGAAAAGTTAATTATAATAAAATTTCATTCTTTATCTGCCGAAAAATTATTTATAGAATAAAAACACTTCTGTATTAGATACGATTTGAGGGTCAGCTTAAATTTGGTCCCAATTGATCTCTGATATTAGGAGGTAAGTTATTAAAAAGTTTCATACCAGCATGAGTGGGACCCTTGACGCAATCATTGTGTTTTACATACTCATCAACGGCTACTATCAGAATTCTAGTAGAATAGCGCCTGTCTATATCGAATTCAAATTCTTCATTTTCCACGACGTATAAAACAGTATAATATATATAAAGACATGCTAGAGTTAGAATTTTGAATTTTTCAAAAAGTTCGGCGCATGAGTCATTGTAATATATTGTAGTGCCCGGATTGAAACTTGCTCTAGCTAAAAACCTAACCGCCCTCTTTTGTAATATAACAAGATCTCTTACGGACGGTGCTTGACCCCATGAAATGATTCCGCATTATAAGCGAGACTAAATATAAGTGTAATAAACTATTTTTGCCATTCCAAACGTACTGACAAGCATTAATCTCCCCATTAAATAATATCCTGAAGTAATTTTTGAGCATAATTGATTTAGGTGAGTTGACCATTTCGATTTATAGTACACTATTAAACCTAAGAATTTGGCTTCATGTTGTACATGGATGTTTTTTGTTCTGAATATATTAATTTTGATGAATCATGTTTTGCACTTTTTCCTTGGAAATCCAGCATTACAGTTCTATTTTTATTCAATAATTGATCTTCATCGTTGCAATAATTAACTATTTGGTTATGATAATGGATGATATGTGATGATGATACGGTGAGATAAAACGTTTCCTCGGGGGTTCATTATTTGTTTCAGGATAGTGAGAAGGAGTTGGTGATGGATTGTTGCTAAAGTACCTTCTCAGTGAAATCCTTGTTCAGTATTGGAACGAGTGATTCTGACAGAGGAAAATCACTTAATAATGTGTCAATAATGGCAAGAATCAAACCTCGGTCCGGTTGAATATGCTCATCACTCGACCACCCATACCAGTGACAAAATTGTCCGATTGTACATTGTTGTCTACTTATAACAAGAAGACCTGTCATTAGTTTGGAAGAAAATACAGAATAAAATTTTGTTGGTATCAGGTTGAACGGTCTGAATGAATTAATTAATTAATCAGACTTGATTCATTTTCGAGTAGTACAGTAGCAAAATACACAGAAATAACAATTTCACATTTAAGAATTCCAAAAATGAGATGATTATTCAACAAAAATGAAACGGCGAGGTTCAGATACATGAGTATTTGCTCTTATAAAAAGATTCAACATTCAAGAATGAAAACATTCGCAAAGTTTCAAGAATGAAATAAAAAGATTCGACATTATCAAATATCGACACATCACAACTATTTATTTGTATATGTGAATATTCATGTTGTATTTTAGAGAGAATTCACTTCTCAGAATCATATAGTTCACGTGTTCTTTCCCTTCACAGTGAAATGCAGTATTTGTCATTCGAGTAGTTTCCGAACACATTTCCCTCATTCCGACATACTAAAGATTTGGATTCTCTCATTATTCTGAATTTTAATATAATATTCATGACATGTATTGACATACTTCCATCCACTGAAGAATGATGTTGCTTGTCGATTTTCTTTTATCTTTGATCATAGGAACACTAGCTGTAGCATCAAAAATGAGTTGTTGTGTTTATGAAAGTAATTCTCGACCGTGAGAATGAGTGACTCAAAATACCACATTTGTACAAATATCACGAAGATATATCTGATTTTTGTTCTCATTTCTGTACGTGACATTATTTTTCTAGATATAGTTTTCTAGTAAAGAGTGCAAAAACTGAACATTTTCTGAAATCTCATGCCATTCAATATACGTCCATAGGAATAGAATTATATTTGTTCAATCGCGAACACTTCAACTCCGTGTAGGTTTTGTATTTCATGCTGAAATGTTTAAGTTTAGGATTAACCATGGAGCTGCAAACATGTACGGGAAAGTAAACGATTTCATATATCACGATTGATTATTATAACTCCATTATTATTTGTACTCTCCCACATCTCCGTGAGAATTCATGAGAAATGATATGAATAGTTTGGGTATATATTGAAATGATAAAAATGACACTATAAAGATTCGTTATCATCATTTCACTCTACCGAACGAACAATATGCAATAACCTCACGAACGAGAATATTTTTGATCTAATATATTATTATGTTCTAATAATAAAACATTAGATTCCTCCATAACATTTGTTTGCCAAGAAAATAGAGTGGGAACATGCCCCAACTTCAACATTTCATTCATTTCGCGTATGTTCCGCCAGAACTGGCTGGACACGAGGTGATAAAACGTCGTTAACTTGTGTCATTAAACAAGGAATGGTAATAGCTTTCCAACACAATGTTAAACGAATATAAAATTAACACCTCTTCATCGCTTTTAGGAGATATATTTTATTTTATATGGGTGCAAAATTTTGATATCCCGTCAACGGTTTTAGGATCACGTTTGACTCTTATATTATACGATAAAACGGGGTTGTAACTGAATATACGTTTGGAGTTATTACTAATCACCCTCCGAAATACTTTTAACACATCTTTAAAACATAAGTGTATTTTCGAAGAGTGGTTTTATGCGTGTCCATAAAAAATATTAATAAAATGTTGGAAAATGTAGACTTACGTTGATGATGTCTCCGGGGATTTCATCCAATCTCTTCGCGTAATAGAGTCGCGACCATGGCTTCTGCGTCTGGAGATACTGGAGGAGATAGAAAAGCGGAGGAAAGGGAGCGAAAAAGAGAGAGGAAGAGAATGATCCCGTTATTCCTATATTATCCCTTCCGAATGAGAAGACCTACGGGCTAAGTAATAGAAATAGTGCCTTCCTGAAAGGTAAAACCACATATCATTGCCACACACATGTAATGCTGCATGTTGTTGAACGTTTTCATATCTTATTTATGTCACTTTTTGCTTTATTGGTCCTTCTGGTTTGGAAGTAAGGCATTGTTTTGGGTTCTAAAAGTCAGACACATCAAACTAATATTTTTGGAAATTGCTAGAAACTTATGAAACAGGAATTCAAAATTCGAGAAAACTGAAGTGAAGTGAGATGTGGGTCCGATTCCCTCATGAGGCATGGATTTTTGTGAACATCATCAGAAAACACACATACCTGCATACACACATGCATACATAGAGCGATGGCACATTAAGGAAGTATATATTATCGCAGGAAACTTTTCAAGAGATTCAGTATTTCCTTATATATTATACCTCCTTATATATTCCAGAAATTGCTTCTTTTTTTTTTTTTTTTTTTAATAACATCGAAACTTGATACCAAATCATTGTTCCCCAATTAAGGCTATGGATGAAAGATGGTGAATTTGTGAAAGATTTATTTGTGAAAGATAATATCCACTTATTCGAAATGAACAATGATATTCATGATTTCAAAACAAGAACGAAACATAAATTACGATTGATCAACCACAAATTGAAGCTTACAGAGAACGATCTAATATTTGCTGGCTCAAAAATCTATAATAATTTGCCAGAATATTTTGAGAAAATAACAAGTCGACAGGTATACAAAGTCAATGTGAAAAAGTTTCTGATCGACAATCATTTTCAAGGTTTGAATGAATTTTTTACATAGTCTATTGGTTTCTGATAGTTTTTATTGTATTTCTTTTTAATGATAACATGTATAAGTAGGTAAATGCCTAGGTACAGATTGTTCTGAGTTTCTTCGCTTATAAGTTGACCAGTAGTATCTAGTGTCTACAGAACTATTCATCAGTAATTTTTCCGGGTTCAAGTCTATTCATTATAATGATAGTTATGACAAATTTTCATAACCTTTGTAGATACAATGTGATTTTGTCATATACAAGTTGAAAGGTGTATACTATGGAATGCTAATAAATACAAATACAAATATAAATACTCATACAACATGTATATATATATATACATGTTGTCAATAGTTGAAGGGATTATTTCGGATTGTTTCAGGGATTAAGATAGCAGCGATAGAAGAAATTATACTTTTGAATAACTGCAACGGAAATATTAGTTCAAAAGTTGATCGTATACTAAAATATGAGAAGTGGGCCTACAGAGTGTTGAATGAAAGAAATAATATGATCCGAACCACACCAAATGAGCTTGTGATTCTTGCAGCATCCAATCAATAACTTTAAATCAGGCATTATGGATACACTTTGAATACACTATGAATACACTATGAATACACTATGGATTAAAAAAATCTGAAAAAATAGCTGGCAATGTCCCCTCAATGGTAAGTGGATTGCTGGTGATTTTGATGTTTTTTTTTTTGTATTTCACCGAGTTATTGAATCTCAGTGTAGAAATATCAGATCAGTAAAGCAAGCCTTATTGAGTACAGCTGCCAGAACCTATCGTTTGCCCAACTTATCTGATGGTGAAAATTCATCGGATTCGCATCCCACATAATGCATGTATTCTGTGGGAATTTCAATTTGCACATTTGTGAACGGAATCTTCAAAATTAATCACAAGTTGATTCAATGTGGCTGTTTATTTATTCAGTTAACAACATACTTGTTTTTGGAATTATTCCAAGGTTGAAACTTTGATCAGTTTCAATTCGGTTCTGAAAAGTTTAGTTATATATTCATTTCTCAATTCAATAAATTCATTATTCACGATTATTGTTCTCTGGAGTCATTTTTATACGACTGTGAGATCGATGAATCTTCGAAAAACCTGATTTTGGGTAATGGAATTTCTAATGATTTCGTCGCCCATTAAAATTCTTCTTTCGAAACAAACATTATAGAGTCTAAGACATCATAGATCATCGATCTCAACTTTGAACACACAAAAATATTGTTTTTCTAAATTAATTTCGATGATATTTCATTTTTGGAGCTATTGTGAACAATTTCACCACCATCAGCTCTCTTACTTCTTGTTTTTCCTCTCTTGTTTTTCTTCTACTTGTTATTCTTCTTCTTCTTCACAACAAAAGCAACTTATTAAATCATACTGTCTTTGTATTCATTACATCACCCAAGGGAAGAAAGCTTGAACAACAATCTTTGTTTCTAAGAGCCTTGATGACTACTCGAAACTATTGAGCGTATTGTAAAATGTGTGGAGGAGACGGTCGATTGCTTCATATACAAACACTCAGAAGTACTCGGGGAGTTTTTCACTTGCTACAATACTATAAATAATCATAAGAAAAAAGGAGATGAGATTCATTTGTTTAAAGGCTTTGAAAAAGTTCAGGGGAAGATGACATATTTTTATTTCAAGTAGGTCCACGGAAGAAAGAATGTTTCAATACATTTTAATACAAGTTGAATCACAAAAATAATACTGACACAATTTTCTCGAGTAGAATTAAAATTAAATGTACACTCTGGCACTTCGAACATTCAAGATGTTCAAGTGATGGAACAGAAAGATTTAGTTTTCTCCTTGAAAAAGTAATTATTTCAAGAGTTTCGAGCACTCCACGTCAAACATGCACTCAATGAGATTTTCTCCATTTCTTTTCTATATTCACAGTATTTTATTCATATTTGTTGTATTAGATAACAGGGTGAAAAAAAAACTTATGGAATATAGAGAATAACCACGATACAGAAAATGTTCAAAGTTTCACAAAGTGTTCGTCTTCATTCTGATCAGCAGTGCATGTAAGTTGATTGAGGGAAATATCATTGCCTGGTGATGACTTCTGGAAAGTATAAGATAGCAAACTTTTATTACCAGGAATAACAAATGATTTTGATATTGATATCGCATACTTTTCACAGGAAAACATTTCTTCAGCTTCTTGACAATTTCATTTCTCATCATTTTCGAGATATTGTGAAGATCTATGTCGTTCCTCTGAAATCATATTTTTAATATCTCATACCTTTCGAAGAAATCATAAAAAATCATAGTCCTATGGATTGACATCCATGCACTTTGGATGCCTTTGTTATCTGATTACAATACACATCGTCATTCCAAAAGCACTACGTGAGTTTTTTTTTGTTTGTGAAATAGTAGACAAATAAGTACATGGTTCCAGACACACATACATTTCGAATTGTTAGGAATACATTCATCCATGAAACAGAAAGTTCATGAATGAATTCAATGAACAAAAGTCTATTTGTTCAACTGTGATATGTTATACAGTTAACAAATATTCGCAATGTTAACAATTTTATTATTGTTATTTTAATCCAGACAACTTTCAAGACCTGCTTGTTATGGTAATGATTTCAATTTTAACTCGTTTAATGGTATGAACAAAAAGCTAATGAATGAAATGAAAAATGAAATGAAAAGTATTATGCTTTTCAAAGACCAATTTCACGGCAAGAAACTCAACGGAATCTTCACGAGGCGTTGAATACTCTAATGCTGGCCTTTCATGAATGCGATTTGCGTTTCGGTTTCGCAAGGTGGTGGAATTGAGACGAGCTCAACAATCAGAAATCGCGTAACTTTCGTCACTGATTGGTCGTTTTGTCATCATGGTGGCTTAAAAAATTGCTTGGCGAATTCGCAATCCGAATAACGCGGGTATGGAAGCCCTGCATAAGTTGAATCAATAATACGTAATGGCTCATATTTTCACAATAATTCAGTTGTCAAACGACAATGTTCATTCTCATGAATGAAAATATATGTGAATTCAAAAATGAAAATCAACCCGATTCAGGACCCTTATCGCGACTGCCACTCAAAATAACGTTTCAGGTCCAGCTAGCCTCAGGAGACCAGGACCATAATTTGATAATTCACTAGGAGCAAATTGTCCAGTATTTGTGTATTCCCATTGTTGTAAGCACAACATTATATCTCCACTTTTGAGGTGGGCTGAGAATATGCTACATTTTTGCGTTTCAAGAGATCATGAATCTGTTATTATCTCGTTTTGTCATAGTATTACAATTAAAATTAATATGGAATACAAATTAATTGAATTGAATTGACCAATTTGGATGGGCGTGACTTATACGAATCAGGGGAAATTTTAGATACCCTGATTGGTTATTTCCCTGTTTTCCACTTCACTGTCCACTTGATCGGTTTTTATATTTTGTGACATCACGAGGGCGGACGATCTACAATGGTCAATTGAATTGAACTATTTAGCTTTCCTATAGGACATTATTCAATCAAAGTCCTAGTCTCATGGAGCTAGCCAGGCTATAATAACGTTATTTTAAGTGGCAGTCACGGTAAGGTTCCAGGTATTTTCAAGTCTCCGGAATAGTGATTTTAGCTGATAATTGAATCGGCTAGCACTACGACGGAGACTTCGTCAAGCAGGCAAAAAGTTCACAGGTATTACGACTACTTTCAGGATGTAATTTCTCGATTGTTTTTTCGATCAATTCTGTTTGAGATTGAGAGTTGGAAACATTGACCTTCTTGAATCATGACCATTGGACTCTCACGTAACTGGCCAACGTTGTACCCTCGTAGAGCTCATCAAATACACCATCAGAGGAATAAAACACGACGGAATATATGTATGGCACTGAAATTGTTGAAGTGAATAATTGAGTACCACATTGAATTGAACACATTGAAAAGTTAGGTATTCCACTGCTAGATTTGAAACTACTAAAAGCTGAACAAGTGCACACTGATGGGGTGTGATTATCGACGTGGTCAACTATTTCGATCACGATTTTATCGGTTACCATCTGTTGCTGAGGTGAATAGAGGGAAGACTCTATTCAGAACGTGTGATTAGCGTTTTTGTCTCACTGTCTGAAATAACCGAGAAAATAATATTTATTCATTCATCGGCGATAATGAAATGTTGATCATCTTAAGAGTGTTGACTCGATGAACGGGGTTCATATGATACCAGTAACACCAACATTTATGGAAACTCACACAAAAAATCACACTTTTTTTTATTGATGATGAGTGTTGAAATAGTATAGGTGTTTTCAATATATTTCAATCCATCTTATTTTTTGGTAGTATATTTCGAACTAACAAAAGTTGAGAATTCTGAGAAAATTTAAAAAAACTAGTTGAAAAACGTAAAACCGTTACATACAACAGTACCAGTAGATTGGTGTCATAGAAATGCTGATTGTGATATTGATTGCGTACTATATCTCTCTATCAGATTAATTAGAGGTGATCAGAATATCTGTAACTGTTTTGATGCAAATTAATAGTTTCTGTCATCTTGATTCACAACAGAAAAACTGGTGTGATCAACCCTGGCCTTCTGTGCCAGTGGTATACGGCTGAACTGTTTATTTTCAGTTCAGCCCAAAGGAAGTTGTGTTATAAGCACTTCGACACCATACACGATGAAATATCTCGAAAAGTAATCATATCATATATGTAAAGCGAGAGATACAAGTGTTGGGACCATTTCCAGTATCGACTAAAGCATAAAGAAGCGTATTTGCATTCTGGATCAACATATCGTTGTGAAAATGCTTCACATAATCACGTCGTGCATAAAAGTACATTCTAAAATAATGTTCATCCATCAATATTCACAATATATCAACAAATAATTACCCTGATGGGAACGTTTTGCCGTGTATAGACTGGGGCCACTTCAACCAACTCCATCATTGAGTTGGGAAAAATTAGAGGAAAGGAGGAAAAAAGATAGACTCCTGAACTTTTTCAGGGCAAGGAATGGTTTTAAGGGGTGGGAAGAAGTGAGAGATAGGATAGGGATGAGAGTTCAGAGGAGGGTGAGAGGAGGGGAACAGCTTGCTGTGGAGAGGGCTAGAACAGAACTGGGTAGAGGTAGTTTTATTCAGAAAACAATAATGGATTGGAATGGGCTGGAAGAAGATGCAAGAAAAGCAAAGACTATAAAAGAATTTAGGAGAAGAATTTAAATGTTAATTATTGTTAATATAATTGCAATTGAAAGTAAACATAAAAAGATAAATGTAAAAACTGCCACCGCGCATGCGTGCGCAACTGCAGTTGTATGAATAAATGAAAATAAATGAAATGAAAAATCTTCCTCTCTCTATTTCCCTAACTAATATACAGACACACATAAACATACACATGACCTCCCCTCTCTCATACCCCATCCCACAGTGTGTGTGACATATGACCTGCCATGGTATCACCTGTCACCACAGAACATCCTATCATACGACAGATATATATATACAACCAGGAATGTTTCCATTGGAGACGGAATGTGTCCTGTGGTATCATTCTCTCTCTCTCACTCGCTAGTGTCACTGCGCTCTGAGTTAGATGATAGTAAGTTAATTACGGCCAGAGAATGACTGGAGAACGACGAGAGAACGACTAGAGTAGTTTACAATGGAGATCGTCAAACGTTGTGACAGCTAGAGTTGCATTCCGTGAGAGTTGGATGGTTATTATCATTCCATTCATTTGTGTGTATGATTGGGTGAACAAGGGTTGACGGTCTCGATCGTCAGTCTTTGGTATTCGTTAGCATTAGCGGTTGAGTGTGTCGATTTGTCAGCACACAAGTATCACATACTGACGAGAACTTGCTGTTATTGCTTGACACAATAACATTATCATATGTGAATCCAACGATATGGTCACAGAGGCATTTCATTTATATGACAATTCAGTTTGAGAACACATGCAACTTCACACAGAATATCGTAACTAATATAATTGTTTATACAAGTATATACGAAGCAATGAAAACTTAGGTCTATAATGATGATTGTTCAGTGGTTTGGAAAATGGGATATGAATACGTAAATTCGATGGTCAGCATGATTGAAATTAGTAATGAAAATGGTCCAGGCGTATTGAATTTTCATGGGGAAAAAATGGTACGATCAGGAAATATTATTGTACTGAGAAAACTTACGTTGAGATGAGGAAAATAATTGAGAGAGTTGGAAGGTAGAGACAGAGTGAAGATGTATCGGATGGTATGTAAGAAAAGGGGATGGAACAGGACTAGGGATGGCACATAGTGAAATTAGAGCTGGCAGCCAACTGAGAACGAAGAGAAGAATGGATATTGCGTGAAAAAATTGCGAGTATATATTGGAAGTTGAACGAAGGGAAATCATTGTGATGACGTCTTTGCGTGGAAAGATGAAGATGAATGGACTTTTTTTTTTAAAGAAATGAATCATCAAGTCTGAAGGTGAGAATGATGAAAGAATGTATGTCATGAAAGGGACTCTCCTGGATCAATTTGATGGACATGGCTACCATAAATCGATAATATTGGTTATATGTATATTGAGAATGACAATCTTTCTCGATATTTGTCTGTCCCATAATTAACTCGTGGTATGAACGGTATTTGTTTTTTCGAATTGAGATAGTTATACTATACTTCGAACAAATTTATTTGAAAGATATTCGATAAAATCAAGGTAGGAATCGAACAAGAATCCACTTATTCAGAAACCACTTATTCAAAATCCACTTTGGCTATCAAAGCTGAATGTGTGGCTAGACAGAAGTGAATCCCTTGTCGTATTGAATATTTCATCATCAAAACCATTCCTCAATTCATGTTCATCCTCTTTGGTATTTTTTTTATATTCAACATTGAGTTTTTATTATTATATAAACAATATTTCAATATTGACTTTGAATCATTATATTTCTCTGAAAATTGTTCCATGAAAATAAATCTTTTCATAATAGAACAAGTTGAGAGAATAAAAAGACGTATATGAAAGTACAGAATAAAAGACACGAAATTGGAAATGGAATACGAAAGAATAAGTATATTGAGAAGCAATAAAGAGTTCTGAACATTTCTGGTAGAAGTATTTGACATGCCACTCGGGGGAAGGAGAAACATTTTGCATCTGTTACCCTCGGGATATATTTTGTTTCTCTCTTTCTGGATTGAGTGTGGATTTAGAACAAGTAACAACGCGAGAATGAAATAGATTTGAGTAACAGGAACTGGTCATGTGAACGGACGAAGACATGAGAGTTATGATTGTTTCACAACATGCATACATTCATCCATACATGTTCAACCAAACAATGATTAAATAATTCTCTATTTGTTTCAGCTCTGAAATTAATTTTGTTTGAAGAAAATTAATATTTTTCCATCCATTTTCTCTTGGAAAACGCAAAGAATTCGTTGTGAGATGAGCTACATATTCGAATCTGACGCCAAATAAACACCTTGTTTCGAATGGTCAAGTGACTTCCCTCGTATTATACAGCACTAATTATTAAATCAGGGCTTTTTCTTACCATTCCTTATTCAAACCGGTTTTACCTTGTTCTCTTTTTAACGAGTTCGCGTTTCAATCAGGAATATAACACAATATTTTCTTACAAAACTTTGGAGAATAGATTCGAATCGTTAACTTGAATTCATTCAAGATTTTAATTCATTCGACAGAGAAAAAATTCAATTTTTTTTTCCGGTGGGGGGGGGGGGTAATTCTTACGAGGCTATCAAAATTTAGGAATGGTTCTTCTTAAAAGTAGTTCAACCGATGAAGCCTGAATTTCATACAGTATCGAGTCAGATGATGAAAAATGTGTATGCCATGTTCAATTGACATATTTTGTGCTTTCGTTTGTTGTTATTATGAAATGATGCCGAGTTGAAGTGATGAACAAAAAATACAAAACCATCCGATAATTTCTTTCAATAATGTTTTTTAAAGTTCGATCAAGTGGATTCCTCGCCTCGTTCATCTAATCGGATTAACGACGAACTCTGATGACAACTGAGATCTATTGGCGTTGATGATTGATGGATGCCTCGAAAGAAATATGGCAGGGAAAATTATCTCATCAGATGTTTGGGACAGTTAGGATGAGGATCTTGGCACGTTCATACGGAACCATTCCAGCATTCACTTTCACGCCTGAGGAAATACAAGATGCAGGATCAAGTAATATTATTAGATGACGGAAATCTTCTTTTGGACGTGAGAAATTATTGACGGTGGAGCGAATGAGCGACATGTTTCCTATCAAGTGTCAAGCTTTCATATCTTTTCAAAACCTGGCACCTCCACCAATAACCAATTTTTCGAAAGAGAAAGTCCTTGAAGAAGAAGGACCTCAGTAATTACGATCGATTTGTATAATATCGATTCCCCACACCCATCTGATTGAATAATCACCAAATTTTCTAGAAATATTAAGGGACACCACAGCCTGAAACTGGATCCAATCAAAAATGACGATATATATCCTCCTATCCTGATTATATAAAACTAGAGACCAGCATCTCAATTTCATAAATTTCAATCGATGTTTGTGAATTCGAGAGACTATGAGTTTCGAAATATGCATCATAAATTCTGTATGGGAACATGAACAGAATCGAGAATGTCTACGTCACGCATGAGAAAAATTGCTGGGCCCTGGATAACGAACAAATACATCAAAATTCAAAAAATTGATATGATGATTCCAGTTTTCTCTGAAATTGGGAGAATAAATATCGTCATGATTCGTTGAAATATATTTTCAGGGTTGTGATGCCCTTCAAGATATCATGACGATTTTGACTTACACTTGCAAAACAAAAAAGCGTCGAGACGTCGAGGCGTCGAAAGGTTAATCAATCGTCCCACGTGATCAACTCACATTGTTGTCTCACGGAACAAGCGGTGACGTAACGAGCGGTCAACTACGTGTCTCATGACCTCATTAAATCTAATAAATCATCGTTAACAGATCGTTCTTGAATTTCCGATTTAATTGCTTCACTGATTAATGATGTGTGATATTTGGTCAGAACGGTTCAACCAAAACATTGACCGAATGATAATAATTCGCTGATTAATAAAGCAATCATCGAGCAGAGGTGAACAATAGAATGGAAGATGATTAATAATCAACCTTTTGCATTATTATTGTCATTGTTGGTCAAGAGTTTATGAAATTGAATCCACGGTAGTTTGAGATTGTCTATCAACAAAATAATCATCAATCTCACTGATTTTATACTCATATAGCTGTGTTATCTTGAGTGATATTCTATCCGGGATAATATAGAATTTTGTAAAATTTCCACATCTTTCAAGAACGGTGAATGTGGTAAACTGAACTAAACTCATCTGAACAATTACCACAGTTGCTATAATATTATTCAGTTACTTGATGGCCTTCGTTCATCGTGGATGAGCCTATACATATAACTATATCAATGTACTCTGATATGTTCTATGTAGTCTGTTGATGAGCCTGACGGAGCATTGATTAAAAAAAAAACAAGTGTTGACTTTTTAAAAATTTTGATGATCTCTATTACAATTTCATTCAACCACTTCTCCTATGTAATCATCAGATTATTATTTTCGTCTGAGTGAGACGTCTCAATCCAGAAATCATTCTTGATATTATTTGTGAATTTTTTCTCTCTTCCGAACAACATTTGCATAATTCTTCACAGGGTATACTGAGAATTGTGGAACAAACTTCCAAGCTATATGGAAATGAAGTACAAGTCTCTCTAAAATAATGTATAGTATTTATGTTTCTTTATTCGCTGGTAAAAAACAAATTATTTTGCTGTGGAAGTTATCAAGGAACGACAACATTACTTGTTAATTCAATCTTCTATTTGCTCAGAGTAACAAAGTCTCTCGTCAAGTTATAATAAGCTAGTCGTTATTTTGCTGGGAGCGATCGACCGTCCTCCTCATCTCGCAACTCTAACGATAGGAAGTGTGAAGCTGTCATATCTTACCATTTGTTAATTACATGTCACATACAGGCGACTTTGTGATGTCAAATTGATATTTTACGCTTTCTTCTTTGAGAGAAATTAAATAATGAAATTTTAAATACATTGCCAATATTGTAAACAACAGATAATAGATACTAATTAGAACATTTATCTCATATATTGCTACTTCTGGTGAAATTCATTGATATGTAGGACGGTGAACACATTGGTGAGGTACTGAAATGTCACTCAGGAGACCAACGTTCGATTTTCGCCGTCTTATGAAATTCTGAAAGGGTTCTTGTAGCTCTTGACGTACAAGTGATATAATTTCAGAACAAGGTTGAATCTTTTCGTTGTATGCTTTTTCTTGTAACTGTTACTTTCTTTCTATGTTATCGCATCTTAAATGCGCAAGTGTGAATTTTTGGTTTTTACACAAGCATTTTTCTCAGTAATTCATTGTATGCTTACTTCTCTCTTCAATTGATTAACTTTGCACATGTCTCGTTTTCTTTCGTAATTTTAGGTTGCACTTTTTCCCCCCCTGTTTTTTCAACTAATTTTGTGTGTGTTTTTATAGTTATTTTATTTATGTTATTACCACAGTCAAGCCCTCATAAGGCTTTGTGGATCAAGCGATGCGAATTTTGTTAATTGTAATGTTTCTAACTTTTGTTTTCCCAATGAAAAAAAAAAGTGAACCTTGGGACGTATTTTAAAGACTAAACAATCACCGCTTTCCTTGAAACATATTAAAATTAATTTCATCCAATATGTCCAGTGTCTCATTTATTATTCATAGACGCTAATAATTCCCAGTCATCATTGCAGTGCACCGCAGAACCCATCATGAATAAATGCAATGAGTGATCACAGAAATTTATCTTTGCCGTATTTTTGTTAATTTAGTATAATCCAATTTCACAAACTCTTATATTACAGTATCAATTAGATAACCACTAATTGTGGTACTACAAAAAAGATGTAACCCAGGATCGCTTGATTTATTAACCTTCAAATCATCAACCATGTAATTATTGCTGAATTCATCAAATTTTAGTTCGTTAACCCGGCCTAAGTTGTATAAGCTATTCGTGAGATAGGAAATTGAATCACTTAGGCCCAGTATTACCACGGCCAGTTAGTATTTATCTGAGAGTTGGTGAAAACAAATAGTATGGGTAACCATGGTGATGACAAGTTTAAACTGTCAGATAAAGGCTAACTGGACTTGATAATACCAGGCCTTAATGAAATGCTAACATCGCTCCTAGTAGCGATATTAGAGAACAAAATGCTGGATGAAGCCATAAACTATTGCTTAGACAGGTATTTCGTCATGGTGCAAAATGACCTCGTTGTTTATGCACCCAAAACCCAAAATCCATCCATCCAGGTATTTTGGACGGCTATTAACAATTCAGGAAAATTTCAGTCCAAAACTCTCAGTGTAGAAGACTCAATGTTGAGATTGTATTATTTTCTCACTACTTCTGATTTCGAAATTTCAGAATCATATCAAATTTTGAACAATGATGATGAACATCATCATTCATGAATATTCCTCAAATTAATTTGTAATTATACAGTTTCCAATATTTTTGCATCTCTCTCATTACTTCTCGTTCAGGCTCATCCAAAGAACAAAAATGTAGCAATTCACCAAACTGGAAAACTTTCGAAAATGTTGATTCCTTACATATTATCGGTTGATCACTTGAAAAGTCTATAGTTGGTGAGAAGCCATTTTCTCAAGTTGTTCTCCCTACTTAAGAAATGAATTGTATTTATATTCATTCTATGTCAACATCAAAATACTCCTGGATAACACGCCGACTTGAAAGAACGAGGCCCTATCGCACACGTTCGCAGTGACATTTGATAATATAATTTCCATTTTTGTCACGATGAATGAATGAATTATCAATCTATGTGACCGTGAATAATGAGTATATGTGTAGAGCTGGTGCTACAGAGAGAACAAACATGATTTCCACATGAACATGATCATAGGGGAATTTCGAAAAATATCCTCACCGAAATGTTCCGAAGTGAGCAAGCGGTGCTATATATAAACCCGGATGAAATTCATTCTCGTTGCACTAACCAACAGGTTCAGTTTTTTTCCTTTTTTTTTCAGGCTATTCAAAATGGCCTGAACTAAACTGAAGCTGTCAGTGAAAATAGCCTATTTTCAGTCAAGGTTCAATTGGTCGAGATTAAATTGATCAGGTTGATCAGGTCGGCAAGCAATAACAAAAACAACAACAACAACAACATATATGTGCTGAATAGTTATAACTAGAACCTTCTTGAAGGTATCAAAAATACATGGGTTTCGTTTTAATTTGACTTTTCATATCTTATACCACTCAAAAGTTATCACATACAACAGATATTTTGCTAAATCTGCTCCCATGAACTTGGATTCCACTTGTTATTTTGATATCTCAGTTTCCATGCAGTTTTTTCATCGGAAAACAACACGGGGAGAATATCTGTCAAGTCTTGACATATCTTGAAATGTCTTGACAACAATCACATATTATTATATATGTGGATGAATGAATAAGCAAAAATATTAATTGTGACCGTAATTCAAAAACAGTCATTTGGAAGATATTGTTGAATGTATAGTGCATAAAGAGTGATAGTTCTTGAAAAATCTATACAAAAATGAATATTGTAACTTTGTACTAAGAAAATGAGAATATGCATCATTTATTTGGTCGAAACAATATTTAATGATGGTTGTTTCATCAAAAATGATCATAATGTACACATATCTTCTGTCTTTTAAATGTAATCTCGAACATTATTCATCAAAAACTAATACGATGCTTTTACAGTATACAATTATCCATATTAGCAATGAATGAGAAAACCAATTCGATTCCAAACTTAGAATGATATACGTTCTTCAGTATCGTAGTTATATAAATTACCATGTTGCAAAGTGTGCATAATGATACATTAACAACTACTGCTTCTGAATGAGTGTCTTGGGATTCAGTCGATCGTCTTTTATGCCAATTAACTAAAACGGTTGGTAATTTTGAAACTATTTTGTTCAATGAAGCGAAAATGTAATTAGTTTTGTATAACAAGAAGATCTTGAATTGCAATTGACGGTTATGTACTACTATTTTGTCGAAAGTATACACATATAATTCAAATCCTATTTATATTCAGTGGATGTTCGCTCGTGATAAGTCTGTACCAATACACGTAATTCAACTTCTGTCCAATGATATAACTTAATTATACAAGAAACTCATGAAATATATCATTTTAATCACGACGAAGATGGAGATAGAAGAAGAAATGTTGATACATGTCTAATTATGAACATGAATATATATATATATATATATATATATATATATATATATATATATATATATATATATATATATATATATATATATACATTTGTGCAGTGAACTTTCAAGATTACGATTGGAGTTTATCCGATGAGAGAAAGAGGCCGAGTTATCAACGTGGTGAACGACTTATATTGCCATTTCAACATTGCATTTCTTATATTAATGCATCCAATCAGAGAGCAGTTAAAATGTTGGGGCCATTCTCACCCTCACCTAATGATTTTCGTACTAGTCATCAGAGGCTCCAAAGATATACAACTTTGATTGGTTAAAATCCCAAACCTGTCATGGCAACATACCTAGTCTATGCCAATTCTCACTTTTGTTGAGACAAATTTCAGCCCTCCTCATGTCTAAGGCCCAGTATTACCACGGCCAGTTAGTATTTATCTGAGAGTTGGTGAGAACAAATAGCATGGGTAACCATGGTGATAACAAGTTTGAACTGTCAGATAAATGCTAACTAGTCTTGGTAATACCGGGCCCAAGTAAGCCACATTATGTGATGTATTATTATGATCGAAGAGACCGCGCGGAAAATGATGTTAGTTTATCATATGTTGTAATGATGGTTAGCTTCTGTAGTGGACAATTAACAATCAAATTCCTAGCCTCTTGGGGCTATCAAAGCCTAGTATGATCTTTTAGGTGATTTATTAGTTATATAATTACATGGATACCAATTGTCTCTGATAAAATACTAAAAGTGTTTGATCGGTTTCGCAGGACAGCAGCTATACCATGAATATTTGCCAGTACATAACATGAATGAGTGTTAGAAAGAGACATACCTTGGAATAATATTTTTTATGGTGATATAGTTTATAAATGGCATTAGTACGTTCGCTGGAATTGTCAGAACTGATGACAGCCATCAACATGTTTGGAATGTAAAAATATGTATTCATACGAAACTGCTCATTTTCAGTTTTATGTATGCATTCTGACTGAATACTGTGGATCATATTCATTGATATTACCTACACTTGTTGAGGTGATATTTTCCTGAACATCATTTGCGATCGAGCTGATAATTTGTATTATAAACTTCCTCTGCGTTGTACAGTACCGTTTTTCATCTCATATCATATCCCTATTTATAATTTGTGCTCCTAATTTTCATCCAGACAACACATTTTCTCAAATCTAAAGTCACTGATCTGGATAATTTGCCTTCTATTCCGAAATATGATATTTTCAGCACAATTCTCCTCAAGCATAAATCATCTAGTAATAAGTTGAAATTAGGGGAGAACTTAGTTTCCCAGGAAACAATATGTGCTGTGACTGCAAAATTTTCAGTGCGCGGGCACGGGGTATGATAATGAGCTTAAAAAATTATTACCATCAGTAAGAGATGAGTCCGACATGTTTCGTTTCTCGTTCGACAGCGAAGTCACAATTGATTCAGAATATTCATTTTTCATTCTCATCATCCATATAGTAGATGATTTTATGAAAAAAATGTATCATCCAAATAAAGAAGAAAATTATCTTCATCTCGATGAGACTAGAATCATATAGTAACAGTACTGTTTGCGATTGGCTGGTTTATGTGACCACATGCTCATTTGAACTCCGGTAACTCCATAACTCACGCCCAGCTAGTTTATAGTGTATTTATATAAAAGCAGTGGAAACCGCGTAATAATTTAGCACAATATAATATGTTGATTACTGTAAATAGCAATGCAAGGTACTGTTATGCAGTAGCATTTGGGATCAAAACCATCTTTGATTAAATAGAAGTACAATATTCCGAGTGGTATATTGGGTACAAGTCCAAGGGATACCAATTGACTGAGATGAAATATTGAAAATGTGTATTTGTTTTCGCAAGACAGCTGATTTATCATGAATATTCGCTAGTATATAACTTGACGAACGAGTGCTAAAAAGCTATGATATACCTGAAAATAATATTCCCAATGATGATATAATTGAACTTATATAATATAGTCACAATACTATTTACGATTGACTGGTTAATGTGAGCACATGCACATGCGAAGTTCAGTAACCCCATAACTCACGTACGACCAGTTCTCGTATCATCATATTATTAATTACAACATTATTACCATTTTATTGTAGTTTGAGATCCAATATGGGGATTGCGGGAAAGATCTGTCACTGTGAGTCCCTTTTAACGCACTACCTCTACTCCTTCTCACTATCAGAAAACTCATACAAATATCTTCCATCTCATCTCTCTATCACCTCATTTATTATTCAGCGATCAGCGATACCAATATACCTTGGTCATCATTACAGTGCAATGTTGAACCCAAGATCAATAAATGAATGAATGAAAGAAAGTCAATTCTCCTCACTCTGGTCAAATAATAAGAGGGAATGATTTGTCTAATTGTTATGAATTATGATGAACCGACTTAATTAATGGTCACTTTCATGACTGAAGGACAGATACCACGGAAAGTAGGGTGGTCAAGTGTCCAGTACGCTGACCGCGTGACACTCGTTTCTACGAAGTTCCTTGACACATATTCATTCACATTCATAGAGCAATTTTGATAGAATAAGTTATTTCAACTTTTAGGGTCGTTTAATATGATTGAAAAATTGAAAATTTCTCAATTGTTTCCACTGTATTGATTTCAGTAAACTCGCAAGTACTTCCATGAATATAATATATCTAGTTTATCAATACCTCTTATGTCAAAATGTATTTGAAATTATTGTATACACATCTCCGATCATATTTCTTTTGAATTACCGTAAAGTGGGGTGACTTTGACCCACTGGTGTGACTTTGTCCTTCTGTTGGAAAAAATTTCACACTGCTACAAATGAAAAAAGTTTTAATTTTATCGTATCATTTTTTTTTGTATCTCAATAGATTCATATCAAAATCAAAATACGTATCCAAATATAGATACGATGAAATTAGAACTCTCTAATTTGTCGCAGTTTGAAACTTCCTCCAACAAAAGGATAAAGTCACACCGGTGGGTCAAAGTCGCCCCGGGGTCAGTTTACCGGTACTTGAAAACATTCCAGATTCATCAGTTGAAATCGGCAGATATTAGCTATTAGTCGTTCGCATAATTCATCACGCGCTGAATTCAGTACACGTGTATTCTATCAAAATTATGTAAGCGTTTGAATTCTGAATCGTAGCTTTATAAACGAATTGAAATAAAAAATGAGTTGATTTCAAAAGCTACAGTCATGACATTTGAGGGCGTGAAAGCTCACACAACTGACATAAACCTGTTATTCAGTTTCACCTGTGGAAACTCATCAAAATAAACAAACAAAATCAACAAAGGAAGTGAAGTTACTATTTGGTTGAATGAGAGGATTTTACTATGTTTCTCGCAAATTCTCACTTAAGCGCGAAGTGTATACAAGGTACATAAAACCCGTGTACTGCAAGTACTCCATGATTCATGTGGTAGTCTCTGGGCTGTCTATTGTGTTGCATATTGCTCCATTTAGTATGGCAAATTATGAGTTAATAATGTGATTATGTGGTGAACTAGCTCGACAGCTAACGCCCGGTTACTTCATGCAAGAAACAAACTGAAAACAAATAAATCAAATTCAAATTCAAAATTCATTTTATTCTGTTCCAAGAATTACATTGTACATGGATTGGTATACAGAACAAAAACGAAACAAAAATAATATAGAACAGAAGCCCGCTTAAGAATCTAATATTCTTGTGTGCGGGCTGACAGTAAGTTATAATACAATAATAGATTTTTAGTAGCTGAAAATTCAGGAAACAAAGACATGAAATGAACAAATAGGTGTTTAAAACAAACAAACAGTGTTTGAAAAAACTTTAATCGACGTGCATAATTCATTATACACTTTTTTTTTTAATTCGTGCATTCTCGGTCTCGTATCACTATTGTTGGCATGTTGGAACTCCCGATTAGTTGTTGATTGATGGTGGAGACGGTTGATCGGGAACACATACAGAACACACGGTACGAGATCACCTCGTATATGTTACTAGGCAAACGCAACATATGCGTTGTAAGATGAGCGAGATATCTGAATAAGGTATAAAAGTCGTTAGAGTAGTTCTACCTTTGCTACTTTATTGTTTCTAGTATTCTTCACATCTTGCTGCATGTTGAAAAAAACTCATTGTTGGGAAAATACCGAATCTAGGATGCAGTGAATCTCGGAAATCTAACACTACTTTTATTGCTATAATATATTTGATGAATAAAAACAGTTGATTCAATTTTTTTCTTCGAGACAGCTATTCGAATTCCATACAAAATGGTGATAATGTGTATCATTTCAAAAAAATTTCATCTCATTTGGAGAGATTTTATTTGCTCAAATTTCTATATATCTTATATATAATCTATAGGATCTTATAGGATTTTCAGCAATTTTGAGATGATATTTCTCAAAATCAGTTCCAACGATTCATTCCAGAAACTATACAATTTTAAATTGGATAAGTGTGCGTGTGCAAAAAAAGTTTCATGTCTATAAGTCAAACCCTGTGACATGTGGAGTGCTCACAAAAAAACACAGACAAAGCCCTAAAATAGTATGATGGAGTCTTAGCTATCGCTCATCTAGTGAGTAACGATTTGAGTGAAATAAACGTTGGCACATTCCTGTATCACGATACCATACATGGAAAAGTTATCACGGAATTCAACTGAGAATGTGTGAATGAGAACGATAAGTAATGGTGATGAAAACGGAAATATTCCTGAAGTCTGGAACTGAGACCTGTGGTTAGTATATTGAACCATCATATATAAGGAGAAAGAGATTCGATCCCTACCGTGTTCGACAATCCTGACGAAATTTGTTCTTGTTATTTCACTTAGGCCCGGTATTACCAAGTCTAGTTAGCGTTTATCTGACAGTTCAAACTTGTTATCACCATGGTTACCTGTGGTATTTGTTTTCACCAATTCTCAGATAAATACTATCTGGACTTGGTAATACTGGGCCTTAGGCACGATTTTACCAAGTCCAGTTAGTCTTTATCTGGCAGTTTAAACTTGTTATCACCATGGTTACACATGATATTTGTTTTCACCAACTCTCAGATAAATACCAACTGGCTTTGTAATACTGGGCCTTAGTGATCAAGTAAATATTGTTGTTAAGGAACAAGTCACGATCGCTTGCTTCTCACTGTCTGGAGGCTCATAATGAGATAGCTCATAACCTCTATCAACTTACCATCACTTTTCATCATTCACAAGGATTTCAGTGATACAGTGCGGCGTTTATTTCGAGATGATACAAAGTGAATGAAGCGGAGCCTAGAGTGAAAAAAAACAAATGTGCACCAATGGAATATGTTCCAAATTTCAGTGCAAGGGTAAGGGGAGTTCGTCTGATTAGCTAATTTATAACCTGAATCGGGAGTTCTTCTTATTGAGAGAAGATAACAATTTTCAGGCAATTTCTCTTCAATTTGTGTTGCTAGCGTTGTATTTGCATGAGGGACGCATGAAATGAACGACATTTTGTCATGAAATAGAAATTCTTTGTTGCATTACCGAAGTCTAATATATATCGGTACGCCACAGACGTTCCTTCTGGAAGTGAAGTCGATTCAACTGTGGAAACAATTCCTGGAAATCACATGAGAGGGATGCTCGAATTGAACGTCATTCATTCAACATTGACTCTTTCGTATCCTCAAATTAAATACCGTTGCTGGGGTCTTTGCGTAAACATAATCATCAAGAAGTGTAAGGTTCAATCAGTACAAAGAGGGAGATTGCCAGAAATTCACGCTTCGAATAAAATTAATATATGTATCTGATCGGTTTCGATTCAGATGACGATAAAGTGAAACCTGAAAAGTCTGAGAAGTTTCCCAATTGAATGAGACGATCGTGGATTATCATGCAATATTATTATTCCAAGAAGGCGAAGATGTGTCAGTTGTTATATAAAATACAGACCGGGAATGTTCACGTGAATTGAAATTGATCGATGTTATATTCACATGGGGCCATCTTTCGGCGTCATCAAAATGTGATTTGAACGTCTCTCTCCTCCCCCCTACACCTTATCATCGCTTTCGTCACCTTCCTTCAACTTCGTGTGCACGCATCATCACAAGACAGAGTGGAATGAGAGATTCGTCAATAACTTCGAAAAAAATCTTTTTTTTATTGAGGACTTCTCGCAAGAAGTCGGCATACTAGCTGAGGAAATGAAGACAGTCACGGGGAAGTTTGTATTCCACCTTTATCTTCAAGAGGAGAATGTTGCCTAGCAACTATGATGATGAAAACTTTTTTAAGAATTACCCAATCTAGGTGCGATACAAAATTCAACGCTCTTGACGGATACTTTTGCAATTATCGAAAAAAATCTCCCCCTGGAGATAAATCTCAGGTTTGAGAAATACGTCCGAATTTTGAGCCTCTTTGAAGGGCTTTGTGGATGTTTTTTTTTTTAGTTGTGATGGTGTTTTTCTTTCTGTATCAGTGTATGCGACCAATAAAAAAAGAAACCACAGCTGTACATATATAACCGTGGTATAACCGTGGTTGTGTTTGTCATATTGATGGACGACTTCTTCCTTCGTGAATTTAAGTATAGCAGGAAACGTTTGGGATTCGTTCAGGGCCCTATGGCATGGGGCCATATGGCCGCCATAGGAAATTCACTCGATTCACATATATAGGGTAGTAAGATCGCGCCCTTGTGGTACCCAGTTCGAACGATCTCATTTTTCTTACATGGCCTCAATTGGGGAATCTTATCTTGTATCAATTTTAGATGTGATTGAAATATGTATATATATATATATATATATATATATATATATATATATATATATATATATATATATATATATATATAAACATATATATATATATGTATATTCATATATATATATATATATATATATATATATATATATATATATATATATATATATATATACATATATATATGTATATATATATATATATATATATATATATATATATATATATATATATATATATATATATATATATATATATATATATATGTATATAAACATATGCCTTGAATCGACTTGAATGAACATTTTTGTAATGATCTTGCAAATTGTATTTTCAACAAAATGATTCAGCTCATTACGAAGAACGACGTTTTTTCCCGACAGTCGGAAGATTTGAACACCACGTAGTTTTTTTTTCATCGTGGTATCCATGAAACCATCTGCTATCTTCCACCACACTGCCCGCAACCCACCTTCAAAGGAGGCGAACATGCTTTTCAAATATTTTCAATTGGATTTACACATCAAACGGAACATTTATACCAATTTATGAAACCATTTTCTTCTCATCTCGTAATAATATACCACTCATGCATATATGTTTCGCTTCTCGTATGTGTTGATGTGACGATTGACTGTTTCTCTCATTGACGAACATTGGTGATCGGTGGTCTCGACTCGTCGAATTTTCATCATTCCGCCATGTTGGAATCTCATGTTCACGGCAGACATATCTTTCAATCCTATATAGAATACACTCACAGCTCGCATTGACTGTATTTAGAAATGCTTCACTCAGGAATTAATGATGTACCGATTCAACAGAAATAGTTAGTTTCAAGCAAAATGTGTAGATCTTTTTGCTTCTGCTGACAATTAGAACAATTCATGATCACGTGTAATTAACTGAAGTATTTAGTTCTCGTATAGCTTAATTGTGTTCCACGTTTGATAAAGTTGATACGGTGACTCAATATGATCAAAGGTAGTTCTAATGTGATATATCGTTTTAAAAGTATGCGTATCGACACAGACACACATTGATATATCTATGTGTGTATACTCGTATCCTATGTAAATAACAGGTATGGGACAACGCAAAATGTGTTGTTATTAGATGATCGGACCAGTACGAAAATGTAACATACAAAGTCAACTTGTTTCTGTTCTTTCATATCTCTCTTAACCAGAAAGATATGTACTAATATTCTATGAGTTCAAATTTTTCTGAAGTATTTGATTCGAAACGATGCGTGCTTTTGAATTGCGAGTAGAATGCAGGACACACATTTCGTCACATATCAAGTTTTGTTGGTATTGAACAGAATACCTGTGTTTGGATCAAATGGATGGAAATGTCCGTATGATAAACTCCTGAAAAAAAACAGTTGCCATCAATTAATTGATTTATCGCCACGGCGCTCGACTTTCGAGACGTTAATTCTTTCAATTACAATAATTTTCTAGATACACTTTCAAAATGTATCGTCAAATATATTTTATGAATTAATGAAGAGAATGTGATCCCAGAATGTTTTTTCATATCGTGATCTCATATTCATGAATGGAGATCATTGACATTATTGTTTCAAATTGAGCGTGAATGATGTATCAATCTTGTTTCCTCCGGAGTACAATTGATCATCACCATATATATGGCTCACTAGTTTCTAACTGGCAATTGTTGAATAGTTGAAGGCAAAAAAAATGAACACTTTTCAACCGTGTGACAGTGGTTTCACCCCCGTGGCTCGGTCAACTCAGGCACCGCTTCTTAAACTGAAATCAGTCGGGGCGTGAGTTTGATTGCCGCATAAAACTTGGGGTTTCAACATAATTTCACCAAGTAAAACTCAAGCGTTCAATAATCAGCCATTTCTCCCCGCCCGCGCATAATATAAGGTGTTGGTAGAGTTTTGAAGAAACACCAGAAAATATGGTGAGCATAAGTAATCAGACGGAATATTTCATGAAAGAATAATGAATTCGGAATCAATGAAATTTCCAACTTCATTTCATTTCAGAGAGTAATAATACATTCAAGAAGAATAACTATATCTGGAGTAATAACTTATTATTCACTTTAGTTGAAAACAACTTCTCTCATAAAAATAAGCGACATTTTCTCGGTTGTAACGTCAAGTATCTAACGGAAAACAAGACTTGAATCTTCAACTTTCAAACGAAATCATCCTCAATAAATCTCAAAATTAAAATGAAATTCATTTCAAGAAGAATTGAAAGTTTTCTTCAGTTTTCTTTTACTCGTCTCTCGAAAACTCCGTAACAAAACGTTGCTAATCTTAATCCTCCCTGATTCATATCACAAACTTAACGAAATAAAATATCATTATATACCGTTGTATATTTTATATAAAGTTGTTAAGTTGGTAGATGTAACTTTCACGATTGCTACTTCGGTGTTCGTATTAAGCTGCTCGTCGTGCGTTGGGAGGGGATGGGGAGACAGGCGATGGAAAAGGGGTTGAGGGAGGTTGTTATAGGGGATGAGACATGGGGACGATCTTAATTAGTGACCACTCTAATTAAATTGTCTCTTCCGTTTTAATAGGAATGCGCTGCGAGAAATAAACGCGGAGTATTTTTGTCGAACAAAGCGTCAACGGCGACAATATAGTTTCCACCCTTGATGTTTTTGTAGATTAAAATGTCACAGTCTGAAATGTTTGCTACTCCATTGTAATTGTCAATATGCAGGACATGTTCAAAAAAATGCATATAATTCATTCATCACATTGTTGATAAAGCAAACAATATTAATTGAATGTCGAATTTACTGTCCAGCGTGACATCCGTATACATATGGGTGAAAAACTGTCCTTTATCTGGCTGAGACATGCGTACGTCTTGCGTAGGGACTTTGCGTACTGGTCTTTCCGTAGCACATGAGGATGACAGTAGTCTTCGTTTTTTTTTCATGGTATTCATATACTTATATACTTCACCAACCACTGGGACATTTGAGGTACGAATTAGTGTGGTATTGAAACGATGAAGTAATTAGGGGTGAAATGACTTCTTTCACAAACATCAATATGCCTTTTTGCTGAACGTGTTACGGGGGTCGGCCATTGTCAATATCATACCTATACTCTCAAGGTGAGTTCGATAAATTGGTGAGTGAGTATTTTTCATATTTACTCATTGTTAGCAAAACAATTATCGCTACTTAGTGACTTGATGTGTTGATTATATATGATAATTATAAATAAACATATGAAAACACAAACAAACTTATATAAAATTTCTGAATAGAATGAGATGGTAGAAATAAAAAAAAATATAAAATATGCATTAATAATGTCATTGAATAATCTATATGAATTGGGCAATACTGATATTTGCATCAAGTTCCACTCCTTGATGGTTCCATTCATCACATATTTTTTCCCAATACGGTTGAGATGGAAGAGGAGAAGGAAGAGCAAAATCAGGTAGGGGAGACGTAGGGAAAAGAGCACTTGGGACTGGCAGAATCAAGTCGACATGTTGTGCCCATGTGAAGTGTGCTTATTCAACTTTGTTAGAAAAAGTAGTTTGACATGAACAAAATATATGATTCTGCTGACCTCTCTCATATCTTGAAGTCATCATCATTTCTCCATGATAATATAGCTTTTTCATTCTCTACTCCACTTCCCTCTATGCTTCCACACCAGTCATCGCTTTTTAAATATAGCTCATTCTTGATCTTTTTCCCATTTTTTTCAAGCGTCTCTTAACCTAGCCTCCGTCAACAGTTCATATACACTCTCTGGTTCTAACTTTATTATATAGTAGGTATGAGATTCAGACTCTTTTCAATTCAGAACATTCGTAAGCTCGAGAGATTTTGAGCTTTCATGACGTCAGCTGGGATCTGGACAATCGGGATATTGGTTGAATGAAAATTGGAAATGCTACTCAGCGATTTATTGTTGATTTGATTGATTAGTCACTGTTGAATCAATTCATAAAATTAAAACATACATAGTCGCTTGGATAAATGTCATATACCCTGATCGAGCCAACCTATGAGTATTCTGTAAACCTTGCTCTGCACCCATATACAAACATAACGTATTGAATGTCGCAAAACCGATACGCAACTGATATTTTTATATATATTGGGTTCAACAACGCATTGTAATAATAACTGAAATTGATTGGCGTTGGATGGATGGATATTGTGGGAACCACTCTAGTGTCAGCCTAGACTACAGAGGGAAACCATGAACAAATCCTGTGTAGATGGACGGTGGTAATAATCGAACCATGATCCGATATTCCCCTCACCTACCGGATCACATGAGGCGAGCCCTCTGACCATTGTGCTGTATGGCCAGTGATTCAAACGCTTGGTCAGGGTAATACTCAAGTCGACCATCAGTTTCTTTTTATGGTCACCATCACCGAACTGTTTATCACCCAATCTTGATTATTCACTGCTATCTGTATATCTATTCTGCTTTTCGATAGTGCTTTTTGATTTTGAAATTGATCGAATATATATTCTTTGAGAGCCATCCAATAAACTAGGAAAATGCGGGAAGCGCGTTGTGAGATGAGCTGAGAAGTATGGAAATCTAGAATGAAAAATATTCTGTCAGCTCAATCCACATTTGCGGACCTTGGATTACTTCAAACGTTCAAAAACCTCACCTGCAACTTTTTGATATTAATAGTGCTGCAACCTGTCGCATATACACTTTTCAAAACCAATTGATCCAAATATTCAATAAAATGTACACTTTTATTGCGTTTTCCTCGTCATTTCTCATTCGATAGTTGCAAAATCTCTGAAAAGGTGTATACTAGTATTGTTCATATTTGGTGCAAATTTGAGAGCTTCTGAAAAGTTCTTGTTTTTCAAGTATTTTTCCTCCAGATTATTCTTATTAGGATTTTTCGAACTTCACGATTTTTTACAGGAAAAACCTTCCTACCGATTTTTGTGAAAATCAATCCCAGCCTATTCTGGTGTGACAGAAGAATTTAAACAAAGTTTTAAGTTGATATGTACTTTTTTCTGACCTGTATACCGCGCATAAAATCACAAAAAAAACCCATACAAACCAAGCCCATTTTTCTCGGTATGTGACATGGAATCTTCGCCACGCTCATCTAATCACGTGACGATGATTATAGCTATTTTCGAAATTGAGACTTTCAATTGGCTGAGGTGTAGCGGAATTAAGAGCTAACCAATATGATAACAAGTCTAGTCTCTGTGTATTTCTATTGCTGGTATTAACATTGTTATTGATATGCTCATCAGACTTTTCTCATGACTAAAATCCCACCCCATATTCAACAGTGGTTGGGTTGACGTCGAGGATTTACCGAATGAACCAGAATTGTGGACAAATTACACATGCTGTACAACCACACACGCCAGGCACAACAGTCCCTTGCCATCTTCAACTCCCTCCATTTCCACTCTCTACTTAAGCTCCTTCCATACTTCCTCTCGTCCTACCACTCTTCATCCTTCACTCTTTTCCACGATTCTTTCATTTTTACTACATCCCACCTTATCACTCATTCCCATCTTATTCCCGCTCTTTCTCTTTCGAAATCACGCCATGGTATTCGCTCACTACCCATTCTTCTCATGTAACCGTACCATCGTAATCTCTCCCTTCCCCCATCATGTAACTCAATCCATCCACTTGCACTCTCCTCCGTATTCTCGTACTTCTTATTTTCTCTATTTTACTCATGCCCAACAGACTCCTTGAAAATGTCATCTCTGCATCTTGTAATATTCTTGTCTCTAGTTGCTCAATCGCCCATGCCACTGCCCGGTACGTAAGTATTAACAGGAAGTGACTTATATACAAAAACAATGTACAACATATCGGAAATTTGTCATATCGGAAATAGCTTGTGAACTTTGTTCATTACACTTCAATGAATATTTGTGGAATCAAGAGTTACATATTCCACCTGCGGTGCAATAACTTAATCGCAATAAGGAATGATAATGAATTAATCAAAATTTGCCTTAATGTGAAAAAATCTTGAAATTGTTGCTATGAATAAATCCATTACACCTTATATTCATCAAACATTTCACCACTAATTACCTATCCAGATTCGAATGAGTCAAGATTAATAAGGAAGTTGTTGTCGGTGACTATACATTACTCTTAGCTGGGAATAATTCTGTTTTTCTTGAAAATCTTTCAACGGCAAGATTTATTCTGTTTATTTTTCCTCTTGTATTCTCAGAACAAGCCATGTTTTATAAGATTTAAAGACATGAAGGATTAAAATGAATTACTCTTTCCTTTTTCTCCTTTCTCATTCTACTCCACCCGTTTCTCACTCCACTCTCCTTCCACCCAACGACATAAGATTAAAACTCTGGAGGGCGTTTCTCTTATTTTTTTTTTCGCGAAGGCAATTATATATTTTAATATGGCTAAGTTGCGGGCAATTTGTTCTAACCACACATAACAAGTATAGTATAACGTTTAAAGCAATTTATCCCTCCTATATTGTTATATATGTTCAACTAACTTTCATGATTACTAGAGCTTGCTATTAAACTACGACTCAGATTGGACATAACAACTATCATTCGACGAACACAAGTTCAGTGCAATGTAATGCGTTCCATTAAAATGAAATGATGAAGCAATTTCATAGTGAGATGAGATGAAAAACGTCATTTTTTGCCGTTTACGATAATTTTATGGCAAGTTGGTTTTCAAATGGAACTAAAAGTGACCAATGGGAACGTCAGGATTTGTGACGTCATGATTCGATTAGTTACTGACCTGTGCATATGACAATGAAATAGCATTATCCAGAGCATATGTTGCTGTACCATTACTGTTAGCGTAGCTGCCTCACGTTTGGAGGCCCAGTATTCTAATCCCGATGCAGTTTTTTTTCGTGAGAAAATAACTATCCAATGTTCTTTCCAGAGCAAGGTTATGGTTCAAGTGGATTTTCTTCTAATTATTATTATTATTATTATTTCTCTTAATGAAGTCAATAGATGCATGTGTTCATGAATGGCGATAGAAACGGAGTTATCCACACAAATGCTGTGATTTTCAACTATTGTTCTTAGTCCCATTCAACCCGACTTGTAGAATAATTATCGCTTGTCGTTCACAAACATAAGTTACCAGAAGCATACAGGTTGATGATCAACATGTCATATGAAGCCAATGAAAACATCACCTATGGAAAACGACAGACCTATAGAAAACTGAGGGAGAGAGAAAGAGAGAGGGAGAGAGAGAGAGAGAGAGAGAGAGAAAGATAAACATAGAAACTTACATGATATATAAGAATGAAAATATTAAGTGAAATTGTAATAGAATCAGTATTTTATTATCAAAGCTGTGTTTTTATAACATGCTCACGATAGGATAATTTTCGTCATGAAAATGACCATAGACTTCTGTCAAGTAACAAATGGACAACAGTATGTATCAAAATAACACAGTGAACTGGTAAGCTATGATAGATTGTGATTGGTTGATACCAATTGGTGTACATTGTTGTCTGTATCTTCCAAAAATGGAATATTCAACGTCACTTGACAGAAGTCTATATATTCTTTCAATAGTCATGAAAAAAATCGGTCACCGATCTCAGTTTTTCCAATATATTCTCTGATTTGTATATCGAATCTGAATATATATATTCAAAACGGTGAGATCACCTTTGTAGTACCTCGTTATAACAATCCTAATTTTTCATACCTCGTCGTTATTATGTGGTTTTGTGTCTAGTATCTAATTTTGATATCCACAAAAATGGAAATCTAAAATGATTTCTATCTGCCCGGCCGGAAAGATCACACCTTGCAATGTTGAGCATTATTCAGGGAACAATGGCTTTCAATGTCACAAACAATGATTAAATCGATCAGAATATTGGTAATCATTCAACCTTCACAACAATATTTCGAATATAACCAACGTACAAAAACACAAACAAATGGATCCTACATAGAGATTGACGCACAATGGAAAACTCTCTCTCTCTCTCTTTCTTTCTCTCTCTCTCTCTCCCCCTCTCTCTCTCTCTCTCTCTCTCTATCTCTCTCTCTCTCTCTCTCTCTCTCTCTCTCTCTCTCTCTCTCTCTCTCTCTAACTCTCTCTCTCTCTCTCTAACTCTCTCTCTAGCTCTCTCTCTCTCTCTCTCTCTCTCTCTCTCTCTCTCTCTCTCTCTCTCTCTCTCTCTCTCTCTCTCTCTCTCCCTCTATCTCTCTCTCTCTCTCTTTCTCTCTCTCTCTCTCTCTCTCTCTCTCTCTCTCTCTCTCTCTCTCTCTATCTCATCACCAGCTCAGCATGTTTTATCGTTTGAATGACGCTGATATGACGCGTTGATTGCACGTGGTCAGGTATGTTTACTAACCGCGTATCATCACACATTGTTACCTCGCGCTTGCTATATGCATAATAGACAAGCTGGGCACCATGTATCCATTGAAATGTCCGACAAAAGGTCTAATAAAGGTCTACAGAGGTCTAAACAAACAGGCATATCAAGTTTCACTTGACCGTAACATCTCGAGAGAATTGAGAACAGCGCTGCATGTGGCAGTATAAGGAAATAACACGCTACGAATTACGGAATGTGTGTTTGTGGAATTTAATTAAAATTGAAATAACATTTGATTGTCCGTTTTGAAGAGTAGGAATACGGCTTCATACGATGACTCGTCATTATTTGATGAGAATAATATATATAAACTGAATTGTTTTTTCGTGACCTGTGTAACACATTTGATCAATTAAACATAAGATATTTGAGCTATATTTCTGACTTTTTTACTATGCGTTCGTAACAAATGAATTCGATGCATTTCACCTACATTTAGAGGTGAAACATCCAGGATTGATATACAAACTATTTGGTCACTTTTAAATAACCGAGTGAGATTTTTGGAAATAACTCTTGATCTACTAGTATTTTTTGAATCAGAACATGTTTCTTCCAGCACTTTCTCAATAATTCTTGGAAGGTAGTATAGGCATGGATTTGATGCTAAACGCAATATAGTATCCATATATACGTAGTATAGCTTTTTGCAAATTGTTTACAAGAAATATTTCAATACATTTTCATTCATGTGGATAGTTTCTGAGCTATTTCAATCTCCCACGGTATATTCGCATTCATTCAAGTATTTCTGGAAAAAAATGTATGTCGGTTATCGGTTACGAGAACGATATATAAAGACGGCACCTCCACCGATATCTAACCACCAACCACAATCTGTTGATTCTGACCGATGTAACTGAAATTGCCGATAGGAAACAATCCATTAACGAATTTATCTCAACCTGAATATATAAGCCAGAATAATAATCAAAATGAAGCGATAAAAGATGACATCATTGTGTGAAAATGAGCCGTCAATAATGAAAAATTGTTTCTCTAAATCGCAAGTCCTGAAATGATGAGTTTTCATGAACATATTCTTCATTCTCATCGTTATCGTTTCCTCAGGTCATTCAATTCGAGGTGTTATCATTGATCTGATTATAATCATTTTTTCATCCATCTACAGTGGGTTTGAATACTCAGTATAATGTAATGATGACTGAGATGATAAATGAATGATGAAAAAGTAAGATACAAAGTTATTCCATCATGTAATCGGGATGAATATATTGATACCAACTTCTTTTATATCGAGTATCCCAGAAATAATCCTTATGTTGAAGGAAAACCATCCGATTGACACAACACTGATGATATGATTCTGAGATTCTAATATTATCATCATAGAACTCATTAATATCGCTACACATTGACTTCAATGCGCTCGTTATCAAATATTCATAATGTATTCTACATATAACAACGTGAGTGAAATTACAGGATACCACTCAGTTGATAGTTACAAGTAAATACATAAACTCCACAAGTAATACTGGCCGGTGCATGCTAATAGACTTGCACTTGAGTACCATCGTGCATTAGTAATAAGTTTATGCTTGTACGTTATATACAAGCAATGTATCGTTATGTATCATGTAGTGTTGCAAGGAGAACACAAACACTGGAAATACACTGGTCCTTGGGAATGGAATTGTTTCAACTAACAGTAAAGCATCCTCGAAGTTCTTTCTTGTAGAAACCATAGAAGAATTATTTAAAATTTGAAACGATTTTCAAGCGAAATGCTCGAATGATATTCCGGGTCGATATTGCTGATTTGACATACGATACTAAATCATTTAGAAATAATTATAAGAAAACGTTCTTCTATGAATAATTCACGATCATTTCATATTGTGATATCATCTTGAACCACATTTTAACGACATAATTTTAATGATTGCACAAAAACTCTGTATTCACTGAACCATCTTCTCATCAAACTCTTCTGTGTAATATTATCCAATCGATCGAACTATTTTTAAACCAATCTGAATAATGGATTCGAGGTTTGAATTCGTGTATATAATATATGTGATCGTATTGAAAATAACTAGTCAAACGCGAAATATGCGTTGTAAGATGAGCGAGATATCTGAATAAGGTATGAAAGTCCTTGAAATAGTTTTACCCTTGCTACTTTATCGACTTTGGTATTCTACACACCTTGATATCTGAATAAGCTATAAAAGTCGTTAAAGAAGTTCTACTCTTGCCACTTCATTGACTCTAGTATTCTACACACCTTGATGCATATAAAAAATACTTCATTGTTGGTCAACTCTTGAATCTAGAAAGCAGTGAATCTCTACAACTTAATTCTGTCATAATTTTTATGATATATTTTATGAATATTATCAGTCATTTTATTTTTTTTCTCCAAAACGACTGATCAGAATTGCTTAAAAAATCGTAATAATGTGTAAAATCCATGTATACACATTTAGAGAAAATTTCATCCCATTTGGAGAGATTTTATTTTTCAACATTTTCCGCCCAGCCAAATCTTATGGGGTTTTTAGAAACTTTGAGATGATGATTCTCAATATCGGTCCGACCGATTCATCCCAAAAACTATACAGTTCTAAGTTGGATGAGTTTGCGTGTACAAAAAAAGTTTCATGTTGATCAGTCAACCCTTGCGACCTGTGGAGTGCTTACAAACAAAAAAAAAAAAAACAAAAAAAAAAAAACACATAGACAAAGCCCTATAAGAGTGGGATGGAGACTTCGCTACGCTCATCAACAAAGAAGAAGAAGAAGAGATCTTAAAGAGATGAAACAAAAAGAGTAATTGGAATTCTAAATAGAATTTCAATCAAAATCTGATCAAAAATGACGATACATTTCAAATTACCATCAAATACTTTCTAAAACCAGATGAAATAAATGATACCGTAACTGAAATACCTCCTGCCTCATCCCTTAACCTGCACTCACAGCGTATCCAGGGTGTACTTGACGTGTTTGTTGTCACTAGAGGGTGACAGGGGAGGAAGAGGAAAGGTTATTAGTGCACAAGGGAACGTAATTTACGTAGATTGTGTGTCTTTCAGCTTGTTGTATGAAGGCAGGTAATTTCAGTCAACCTACCGTGAGTCATACTACATTATGCCACGTGTAATGACAGTCCTACTCACCCGATCGTCCATGCTAGTGAATAGGAGAGACTGTCGATCGTCGCTAGCATTAGTTGATAAATGAAAGTTTGATGTAGTGAACGCGACAAGGTTGCAATATATGTACTATACTTGTATCCACGTGAGGTGGAGGTGGTTTACTGAATAAATAATCATAAAAAGTTTCTATGGAAGAGAAACTTGCTGTATATGTCAACATTGGAGCTTTTGATATATTTATAGTTGAATTTCAAATCTCGAATATCTCCCTAAACAACCAACAACTCTGAAAAAACATAGATTCACAAATAAAATGTTGATATTTGCATTTTTTATATTAGTGAACAGCCTTCAACTCTCATGAATTCAAGGAAACATGATAGCTTGACACTGATTTGTTATGAATTGAACAGATTTGTTTGTGGATAACCACTTCTTCGATAATTCATTGAAAAAATCATAACGTATTCATTCATTCAGTCACGTAGTCGTAGTCGTAGTCGCAGTCGTGGTTGTAGTTGTAGTCGTAGTCGTAGTCGTGGTCGTAGTCGCATCTTCTGACACACTAATTTTATCAATCGGATGTCAATGAAAATGATGTAACTGTGCGTCAAGAATGAATATCTTGATGAAGTACATTGGACCAATACGCTTATATTTGACGTTCATGAGTGAGATTGTCCCATAATATTTTTCTCTTCAAACAAAAGAAATAAGTTGGGTCGAATTTGTGGTATTAATGACGAATCAAATTAATTTATATTGATATATACACAAATAATTTAAACAAAACGTGGAGAAATACAATTTAATGTGATGTATTCTAGTCCAGATACTTTTGTGTGAAGTTTTGTCAGAGAAATAAACCATTCGTCTGTAAACACAATTCAAAAGAACTGTCCAACTTGAAATAATAGATTAAAAACTTATAATTAGGAAAAACTTATTTCGTGATATTTCTTTGCTTTTTCTTGACGGAGCGAAGTAAATATTCTAGCGTATGATTTTGATTGACGTTACATTATTTCAACAATGGCAAGTCTGAAATTGCTGAACCAGTTGGAGACATTCAGACCGAGACTGTGAAATGAAATAGTCTGATTCGAATCAGACGCCAGCACTGAGACCACAAGGCTGGCGCGCTGAATTTTGTGTAGTCTCGAGCCCACAAAAAAGTAAGAATTTTCCGAATTGGTGTTATTTTATGCTGGTTTTAGAAAACTTATGAATATTTCGACAAGTTCATTGTTCTTAACATCATAATTTTTCACGACAGAGAATCTTGAAGAGTTGAAGTTTAATTCAACTAGTTTGTTCCATTCGAATTTTGAACATTTCACTACAGACATAACTTGTCAGGTTGGAGTGGAAATTGGATTGCCTTTCAGACTTATATTGCGATAATACATATATAAAAATTCAAAGAAGGAAAGAGGATTCTTCTTCTTGACCCTACAATACAATAATACAATAGATAATGAATACAATATAGATTTTTGTGTACTGAATTGATTCACATTTATTTTGGAATGAAGTTTGTTATACATTCATCGATTGGAGAGATGAATTTTCCAACATACATCAGATATTTCTAGAGCAGTTTCCGACTAATAATTGATCTTCGTGAAATGAAATGATATCCGACAGGCTTCTTCCAAGTGATGCCATACAATGTTGTGATGAGTGACAACAGCCACATATTGATTTTGTGATATCAAAAACGAGTGTGAGTGTTCTTCAAATCATTCTCTCACAACTTCAGAATAACCCTAACTTGAAACCCAAAACCTGACTTCTCCAGTTGCTATAGTGACCTGCCTGTCAGTCACTGATAGATTTTAATTGATTGATTGATTGATTATTCTTTGCTCGACGACCAGACCAACAGATATGTCATATGGGGGTACAAATGAGCACGATAACGAAACTGTAAGTGATGGTAAGTTGGAGGTAGACCACATAAACCTATGTCTCATGCGGAACTTGAACTTTCGCCCAACGGTGATTTCGAATTCCAAAGTGGTGCCGAAGCTGATTCAACAAGGAATCTCGATATCTTCAAATATAAATATAAATTTCCATTCATATATATATATATATATATATATATATATATATATATATATATATATAGCCTATATGTGATTCCAATCATTTTTCTCACCATTTCCCGTTTTATAGCTCACGTTTGACTCTTGATGACTGTAATAAGTGCTGATTGTAATAAAATACTCAGCGATTAATTTTATCACCATTTCATTTTGATTACCTTTGTTCGATCATCCACAAAGTGCTGCAGTAAAACCTGACTGATCGACCACTCTGATGATGATCGTTTGAATCATCGTTAATATAGGCTACCGTCCGCTGCAGATGGCACACAGATGTCGTTAAACAGTTGTCGTTAAACAGATGTCGTTATGAGCAGACTTGGCATTGTTTCACTCCGAGTAGATGATTACAGATTACGTGCAGGTTGGATGCATCCATCATCGTTATTGTATGATATAAAAGGTATTGTGCAGTTTATTTCAGCGTGATTAATTATCGAGAGAACCGAGACAGACAAATGAACCACGGAGTGATTATTTTCAAATGGTCACATTTTCAATACTAGTTCATCTTATATGTATTAATATTGGATTTGACGACGCACTGTTCTGATGACCAAGATCTATTGGCGTCGATGGATGATGTATGAGTTGATGAGATGATTAGATGAAATGTTATTGTATTAGGTGTTTTTGAATTTAAGAAGAATTTTATCAGTTGTTTTTGGATGGTGAGAAGAAGTCAGTCGTGGCTTGTTGCTGTGAAATCTCTCTCTATTGACCTCAATGACAGATAAAAACCACAAAAAAACTCTGTCAGGATGGTTGACCATGTCGGGCATCGAGCTCCGGTCTCCTGAATGACGGTTCAATGTATTAGTCAATTAGTCAAAAACTAAGGTATTTTCAACATTAAAGATTGATTGATTGAAAGATGGAAGATGAAATGAAGTGAAGAAGATACTCCACATCACTCGTCTTAGTCTCATCTCATGGTATCATATCGTCACAATCAGAAAAATAATGTTGTGTAGATTGAATTTGTTAATGTTACTCTACTGATATGAGAATTGTTCAGCTAGAAAATCGTTAAAAAATCGACATTTCTACTCTTCATGCGAATTACTCTACCAAAGAGTATCTACTGTTACTGTTTTGGTGATGACATTATCTGTAGAATTATTTGGATATTCAATTTGATGTGGGACATACTTGTGTCTACCTTTGACCTTCGTAAGAGTCAATAAGAACAAAAGAGCCAATAATAGTCATGTTCAATAATATTCAAATGACAATATCTGAGAGTTTACCTCATTATTATTATCATTTTTTTAGGCTCTTCATTGGATAATAAAATCAAATTCACACTGAATGTGAATTCACAAAACCCTTAGAGGGTTTGACTGTGCGAGAAGTACACATACTCATGGGAGCATTATCGTTCTGTAGAATTGTGTTCCGTGTCTATGAATCTCATACCCGATGGAAATGGTCGATCCTCGATTGATGTTATTCTGCACACAAATTAACAATAGAATGCGCTTCTAAATCTCAATATGGCTGACGAATGATTACAAAATTTCAGTCAACAATGAAATATTCCAATCCATGTCATTGTTGCAAATATGCGCGCGCTCTACTCTGTCACTTCTCTCTAGCTCCACTTTTCAACACTAACAGCGTGCCTGCAACTTTATTTGACTGATAGATCGTGAATATTTGCCGATACGAAACTTGAGAGACACTCACTTGAATACCGAAGAAGTACCGACTTGAGGCTATTCATGCCATCCAAAAAGGAAAAATACTTCTTCCAACGAATAACCACATTCTGAATCAACTGATGCAACATCATTCAATTTGAATGACGTTGAACTGAAAAATGAAATGTGTATCGACATTTCAACCGGAAACGCAGAGACATGCAGGAATACCAGATAAATGTTCGTAATAAGAACTCAAAACGAGCCATAGTTAATATTCATATTAGGTGAGTCCTACGGTGTTTGATATTTTTATGAGTCTTACCGTTTTATAGCTCAGAATGTATTCGAATTATCATGTTATTTTGTGACAATTTCATTTTTTTCATGACATTTTTTTTTTGTTAAATTTGATCAAACGAGAAGACTGATTATAGAACTCATTATCTGTAGATTTGCATACAATGAACTAGAACAAATTCCAACGTTTCCAAAATTAATTTTGTGGAATTGACATATGCCCCAACTGTGTTCTAATTATTTTATCAGTGTACACGAAAAAAGTCATCGACTTATCACGGTTTTATTATTTCCAGATGAATATAAATTCAGTCAAGAGCCGCTCCATTGGTCAAATAAGATGAGTTCAGTTGAATAAAAATTTGGTCATATTCGTCAGAAAGAGTATTTCGTTTTTTCAAGTGGCAGCCGCTATTCACCATACCACATCAGTCAATGTCACTGAATCCAGACGTTTCTATCCCTGTTGTTGTTGTTTTTGTTGTTGTTGCGTGCAGCCTGAACAGAACTAAATAACTCCATATACACATTTATTGAATTCAAACTAACCTGAACGAACTAATCCAAACTAAGGAACATCCTGAACTAATCTAATCCTGGCTATAACTAATCTAAAACATACTTTCAGTCCGATAAATAGCAACTCTACTTTCAGATTACAAGCATAGCCAATTGAGACACGAATTGGTATTGAACTTATATAAGTCTTCCATATCATACAGGAATCAACGGAATAAGGTATTCTTGATACTATCTGTGAGATATAAATGACAAAAAGTTTGAAAATCGAACATCTCATTTCGTCCCAGCTTGAAAGAGGTAGAGACGAGGTGAGGAAATAAGATGGGTCGAGGAGAGAAGGGAGAGAACACAAGGAAATAGAAAGGTATAATGGAACGTGTCGCGAACACGTGTGACGATATGACAAGCCTCACGCATAGAAACATCAAAGACAAGTTCCATATTCAGATTTCCTTATTTCCTGTTCTCCTAATAACATACTACTTTTCTACATGCCTTCTTAATCATATTCAGGCTGTCAAATGTTTGCCTGGTTTTGTATGTATGGAAACGTTCACGGGGTTACGCAGTTCCGACAACGTGTGGCTACGGGAGCGTATAGTGTAGTCAGAGCTTAAATAGTAGTTAACAGCGACCATTTTCGTTGTTCAAACTGATTTTTGTTGAGTGTAATCCTACCAAAATGTTTTTCATGAATGATTCCTGAATTCAACACCTTCTGTATGAATACTCGAGGCGTTCTGTATCATCACATGGTGTGTCACATGGTCGTCACATGAAGTGCAAAGAAGTTGAAAGTTTTCGATTTTTTTCTTTTGGTGGGCAACCATTTTCTTTCGTGGACATATGTATATTATTATATTCGTGTCAGTTTTGCAGTCAAACCTACTTCTAATTCAATCGCATGCATAGTTCCAACTGATAATTTCCTATAAAGTACTCTACATAATTTTTTTTGAAAGATTTTTTCAGCCCCTCGACTGATTCAATGATTTACGAAGCTACCCTGGAAACTGAAGTCAAGTTGGATAGGGGTTCGATTCACAAGTACAAAATTGGTGTTTCGATATTCAATTTTCTATCATCCCCTGATTCGTATCCCAAATGAACCAAGCTATGGAACAGTCGCTAAGCGAAAAAAAACGTTGTTTGTCTAAACATAAGTGATTCATAGTTGTATTATAGTTGACTCAATTTATTTTCAACAAAATTTAAATGACTGATGAACTGAACATTCATCCAAACAAATGTATGATGATTTGGAAAAGCTATGGAGATTTTCACAAGATATCTCTCGTCAAACTCCATTGAATTTGAAGTAGCGACTTGGTTCGCCAAAATGGCGTCTATCCTCCCCTCCCTTCTCTCCCAGCCTCAACAGATCAACATCTTTAATATCCTGATGTCAAAATGTCTTGACACAGAAAAACTTGGTAAATATTTGTTCATTTGAATACCATAGCGAACGCATGAAACGAAGTCAGATATATTATTAGGAAAGCTAGGAATAGAGGAATCTTAATCCGAAACTCAATCGTGCCTTTGAAGTTTCTGTGACCAGGCAGTCGGGACAGGATCGATTCCATAGAATTCATTGTTCTCGAAATCACTGAAAAGCAGTCTACCGCTATTAACGAGTTATTCATTTGAATAACTATATTATAAAAAATAGAATACGAAAACAAACCTTTTTTTACTGACACGAACAAAATTATTGAATGGATATACCCGTTCTCAAAATGTGTCTAGAGCCCATCAGAGGCTTATCGAAATCTTTCAACTTCTTTGCACTCTGGGGTATTTTACGTTTTTAAGAGATGAATTATCGTAGAAACTGTCCAGAAAAATCATGAAATACAACGTTTTCACAAATATAATGATTTCATTTGTGTGCATCATATTGGTATGAACTCATGTAACCCATTATCAATCTGAAAAACTGAGCAACAACACAAGAAACCTACGTCCGGTCAACTAAGACGAGAATCGAACTGCGGTCTCCTGAATTATGGTTCCAGGTGCTAGCCACTGAACCACCCGTCTCAGTACAATAATGAATACAAACATCCACTCAAAGAATCATTTCTGTTGAAACTCACAATAATTTAATGGAGTTAACAAGACGTACAATATTCCAAACTGGTACACATTCATGTTGTAGTAGTTCTACTGAAACAACATATGATATCGCATTATTTCCAAAATTATGAAACTTCAATTTTACTGCAATGCATGAGTTTAATACCTAAAAGCAGGGTTGAAAGCAATCAAAGCCACCTGGTGTCTCGTCATGACTGCCCGATTACGTGCTCCCACTCTTATCACATAGAACGACGCCATTTTGTGGTATCGTCATTCCCGAGCACGGCTTATCTGATAATTATAGCTCAAACACCTGTAGCTGGCGTGCGTGAATCGTGCGAGATATGGAACCGATTATTATACTACATACATTCAACGAGTCATCTCTCTTACTCTCTTTCTCTTTCCATTTCTCTCTCTCTTTCATACTATCACACTTCACTGAACACTCGGGAACAACAGCAAAGACGGAACATATAGCATTGTTCAGCTCGAACCGGAAGTAAAATACTTTTTTTTTCACCTCATTTCTACTTTTTTCGGATGAATGATTTTCTGAATGATTGTGAATATATAGTCATTGTGAAGAAACGAACTGCAAGTCTGTACATCCACTGCTATGAAAGATATAGTTTCTAAATGTGAATCTCGTCCCGGAAATTCATTGGCTTTCAAAATACAATAGCTAAGAAATACGCAATTGTCACGCATATTATTTTGGTCCCAATCTGCATTGAACACATGCTATTTTCAACAGATTTCATGAAATCCACAAGTTCTGAGAATAAAAACGATGCGCTCATGGAATGACGCCGAATCATCAAAAACCTGTAAATTCGATTAAAACACATGCTTTTGCGATTCTTTATCATCAATAATGACGACTCAATTCATGACGTGTCATGACATTTTAGAGCACAATTTTATGTTAAATCGAGTCATGTCCACGTTGACCTTCAAACAAACAAAACATCGAAGCGAAATGATCAATCCCGTAATCAGATGAGCGTAGCGAAGATTCCATTTCACATGCCGAAAAAAAAATGGTTTTTGTTTTTATGATTTTTTTTTTTTTTGTTTGTTTGTTTGTAATTTTGTGCGTGGCATACAGGTCGGGAAAAATACAAATCGACTTGAAACTTTTTACACATATTTCTTTGATACCAGAATAAGCTGGGATTGTTATTCGAAAAAATCAGTCGCAAGATTTTTCCGGAAAAAAATCGTACAGTTTGAAAAATCATCATAAGAATAACCCGAAGGAAAAATACTTGAAAAACAAGAATTCTTCAAAAGCTCTCAAATTTTCCCCGAATATGAACAATACCATTACACACCTTCTCAGAGATTTTTGTAACAATCAGATGAGAAATAACAAAAAACCAATAAAAGTGTACATTTTATTGAATACCTGGATCAATTGGATTTGCAAAGTGTATATGCGACAGGTTGCAGCACTATAAATATCAACAAGTTGCAGGTAAGGTATTTGAACGCTTGAAGTAATCCAAAGTCCGTAGATGTAAATTGAGCTGACTTGACTAATTTTTCATTCTACATTTCCAACTTCTAAGCTCATCTCACAACGCGCATCCCGCATTTTCCTGGTAAATACAAGAACGGAGAAAAAAGGAGAATAAAAAGATTTCAAGAATGAGAAAATCAAAAATATCAAGATGATAAAAAATGCGAGATTATTTAGCTTCTCAAAGTGTATGTTGAATTGTTTTTAAGCCTTCAAATCATAACTTCATAACTCACATAACTTTCATAACTTTATTCTGTCAAATGAGTCAACTTATTTCCAATCATTTTTTTGAAGTGTGAAGATTCGGTGTTACCCCGTTCCAACCATCCATCTTCTATCCATCCGTGGCAAAGCTCAAAGTTTTGTCAAGTTTTGTTGTCAGATGAGCGTAGCTAAGATTCCATTTCACATGCCGAAAAAAAGTGAGCTTGTTTTTTTTTCAATTTTGTACGCGGCATACAGGTCAGGAAAAAATACCTATCAACTTGAAACTTTTTCTACATATTTCTGTCATACCAGAATAGGTTGAAATTGTTTTTCAGACAAATTGATCGGAAGGTTTTTCCGGCCAAAAATCGGAAAGTTTGAAAAATCCACATAAGAATAACCCGGAGAAAGATACTTGAAAAATAAGAATTCTTCAACAGCTCTCAAATTTTCATCGAATATGAAAAACACCATTATACATTCTTTCAGAGATTTTTGCAACAATCGGATGATGAATAACGAAAAAAATGCATTCAAAACGTACTTTCACTTCAAATGAAGCCAATTGAATTTATAGCAACAAGTATCACTGTATCAACAATTGAATTGAAACTAGTGAAATAAGTTATGAATGAACAGGGAGGCCGTGACATGATTGATTCCGGGAGGGTTTTTGAACTTTTGAAGTGATCCAATCTCCGTAGATGTAGACTGAGCCGACAAATTATTTGTCATTGTACATTTCTATACTTCTGAGCTCATCTCACAACGCGAATCCCGTGTTTTCTTAGTTATTCTGAATTCATCCCATCTGATATTTATATATCTAATTTCTATATTCGTCACTCCAGTTGAATACCCTCCCTTCTGTTGTAAACGTATATAATTTGAATTCAATTTGAATTTGGCGCAATATTTGCAATATATCGTACGTTGTTCTGCACACATACAGAGAATGAATATGAATAGAGATCAAATTATAGCTGTACTGTATTTCACTATTGGATGATTGCATGTTGGTCAGCTTAAAGTAGCAACTATAGAGAAGTTTGGACAAACTATCTAGTTTAATGAAGTTGTGATTCGGGAACACAATATGTAGAGCATATTGTCTACTTATTATAACATGGTGCGAATTCATTTGAGATAAGTTCATGTTCAATTCATGGTTGAGTCTCATCCCAGTATTCTAAATTTCAATTGAGAGATTGACATTTATAACACAAAGAGGAAAAACAATGTCCTCGACAAAACTATAACTTAATTCATATCAACCGTATAGCACAATGTTCTCATCAGCTCAACTTTGAAACCATTTGCAACAAGATGTTGAAGATAGCAATTCCAGTGCTAGTTTCGAATCGAATGTGAGTTTAACTTTAGAAAAAAAAAATTCATAATGATGTCAGAAGTTACAGAAACCAATTATTGTGATTGTGACTTATTCAGTGATTTTCACACTGTCACTGATTTATTTTCACACCACATTTATAGTCCACATGAATTAATTGATGGCATTTTTTCTTCTCCAACTCATCATGGGTGAGGTTAGTTGAGAAAATGGTCGGATGATTGAACCTCGCCCTTTTTTGACTGTACACTGACCTTGTTGTTGAACATGGTAAATGAGGACAAATTATTGGGGCTATCATTAACAATCAATGAAGAGGAAATGAGAACATTTTATTGAAAAATATAGTTGGAACACAATCGAAAATTGATTCACCTGAGAGAAATGATTGATAAGAATCAGTCACATATTTTATTGAATGATATAAGGCAGTGAGAATATTAAAACGAAATACAATCCAACCTTTCTAGATTCCATGAGATTTGACAGCTTGAGAGCAAATAAAATAACGATTTCACTGTATCAAAAGCTGGACGAAATAAGAAAGATAATAACAGACAGAGAGAAGAAATAAGAAGAGAGAGATGAGAGATGAGAAATGGGAGATAGAGGAGAAAATGTGTCATAGCTTTGTGAAATACTCTCAGAAATGTTACAGTCCAGTCTCATTTCATTCAATTATATTGGAAATTGTCAACAGTTTCATTTGATTCTTGAAAATAATTGCAAATATCTTCTGTCGAATTGTTTCTATGGATGATAATATTATAGAACTGTCTCCAGTAATCTTCGTATTTTTTAAAGTGAGATGTTTTTCTTTGTTTCCAGTTCAACTTTGTCGGCAAGTTGCTCGGACCGAAGGGCAACTCTTTGAAACGCCTACAAGAAGACACAATGACCAAGATGGCGATCCTGGGACGAGGCTCAATGCGGGACAAACATAAGGTAAACAACACTGGATTACATTCACTTACCGATCTCGATTTTAATGTTATAATGTCAACAATGAATGCTGCAATAGTGCATCCAACTGGAACCTGATCGTCACTAAGTGAAAAATTTCGATGAAACGGAGAAACATTCTTTGCGAATTTTCCCATTCTGTTGAATATAACAGGATAGTTCGCTGTGGAAATAAAAATAATACCAAAGAAATGTTCGTGAGAGTGTTTTTCTGTGACTGATGTTTTTCCATTCTTTCGAAATATATTTCTCGATAAAATTTAAAGAACTCTGTTTTCTCGAAAGAAATATTTAATTCTTCATCACATTATCAGCTACATATTCATAAACCACGTTGAATGAGTCAGATCAAAAATACCGGTGATCAGATGTTTTGATGATTAGATCACTCCTCTTGCGATTATCCGATTATCTCTTTGCGATATCGTAACGATTAATACGAGAAGGAGTGTATACGTAATGAGACACAAAATGTAAATGCACTCGCGTAACGGATATTCATTTCTCTGGAAAGTGGATGAGTTGCATGTAGAACGTGTTGACGGGTCGAACCACCTGGCTGGTATAGTCAATAGATAGCAAGGACGGCCGATCGGCGTCGTCAACTCTTGTGGGTGTACGGTGGTGATGGTACGTTTTGTTATAGATTACATTAATGTTTTTGAGGATCAGTGAGAGAGAGAGAGAGAGAGAGAGATAGAATCTGAGAAAGAAAGAAGATGAGAGAGAGAGAGTGAAATTTTCCCCGCACCATGTGTGATACAAAAAGTGAAAATATTTTAACGACTACACTAAATATTTTAATGATAATTATAATTATAATTATGATATAATAGAATAGTTCATAATTATAATTATATAGTTGTAATCATATTTTGACGGATAAATATTCAAATATTTAATCTGCAGTCAAGCTCTTCAGGGCTTTGTGGATATCACGTGACTGATCATCTATTTATATGTAAAAAAAAGTCGTAATGAAAAACATGTAAATTTGTATGTGAAAAAGGTCATCGTTGAAGGTATACACGTTGTTAATATGAACGGAAACTACCAGTGACCATTGAATTTCATATTCATGGAAAAAGCCGAAATGATTGTAAAACTTTAAAGTATGTGGAGGTGCCGTGTTTCACATATCACGGCACCTCCACGTGGATTGATAGATTTATGATTTGGGATTCGAAGTTCAATTCAGAATGAATTAAGTCCCGATATATCAAATGGAACTTTCAGTTCATGAGTCAATCTATGCACACTAATAACGTCGACAAATATATTTGATCATAATATAGAATGATTAGGTAACGCACCGGAGATAAGACATTATACAAATAATAATTCATTTATTTCGTGGAAATATCATCTGCTCCAATCCTATAATTTGATTCGGCTTCAGTAACTGTGTTGTTAAGTCGGTTGTATGTTCGAATCCCGCATATGGCTTCGATTCGATGAGACATCTGGGCCCGAATTCACAAAGAGAAACGTCTTGAAACGTCTTGAGTTGAGACCATTTTACTGAGTAAGGACCGATATTGGTCTCAAGTTGGGACTATTTGATCGAATTGAGACCAATATTGAACTCAGTAAAATGTTCCCAAGTTCATACGTCCCGAAGATAGGACTCTTATACCCCATATTACCAATAATACAAATGTGTTAATTAGCTAATTTATTAATTGAGGTACAAAAATACTATTGCTAACCAAGGGTAATAACAAGCTAATCCACTAATCATCGCTTTATCAACAAATTTATCATTCGTCATACCGGCCCTCAGTGAATTTGGGTTCAGGTTTCATCATTGGTAACTTGAATAACTGGGAATATATTGAAATCCAACAATTCTAATGCTTGCATTATTTTTCTGACGATCGATCCATTGCTTCACTTTGTAAAATAATGTCTGCGATTCCAAATAAAAATATCATTTGTAATTTGTATGTTCCGAATGAATTCAAAGTTTTGAATTATGCACTAATCTATTATGTGATTATCGACAATGTCTGCATGTATTCTCCACTGTTTGCTCATATCATTTCTCTGAATAAATAATGGTTACTGTTCCGATATCCTTGTGTGATCTATTTGAGACAACAAATACAAATATGAAATATATTATACCCTTCTTCATATTCTTGTGAAAAATTATATGAAGTTCATAACAAATTCATTCAATTCAGCTATTGTTTGCACATTTTCTACTATGCAATTCCAGAGTTCGTATTGTAATGAGTGATTCAATTTCATAGGGGATGTGTGAAAATATTCATATTATCCATCCCTGAAGTGCATCAGAATTATTAAATTCGCTGAATGGATTAGCTTTCTCTCTGTCTCCCTCTCTCTCTCTCTCTCTCTCTCTCTCTCTCTCTCTCTCTCTCTCTCTCATTCTATCTCTCGCTTTCTCTCTCTCTCTCTCCTTCTCTTTATCCTCTCTGTTGGGTGTCCTCTCACCCCTCACCCACAGACAATCCACCCAGCTAGATAAACAAGTCGCACGTTCGTTACAACGTATTAATCCGTATTAACTATTAACTATTGACTCAATCTGTTGTGTAACGCTGGTTGCAGCTGTTGTGTGAAGCGGGTTGCAGCTGTTACTACTATCATCGTACTGTGTTTTTGGAACAGATCAAAAACAACTACTTAGTCGAAGTGTTAGAGAGGCTTTATCGGTTGGTATCAGGAATATTATAGTGATAAAGGGTCACGACAATGTCCCAATGTGAAACAAAATGATGATCACAAAAAACGAGTTGGAAATTTTAAATCATTCTACAATAAAAGCGAAAATATTGCTTGAACGCATTTATTTTCATGATCGTAGAAACCAGGGGGCGAATTCAGATAGACTTTACTCCCTCAAATTGCTGTCTTATCGTAAATATAAGACAGAGCTAATTCAAGTACGTTTTTGATGTCGTATATGACCATTCACGATGTGTAAATTTAGGCGAATGACTGTTGCTGTCGTATTAAATTCACGCTAGCTCAAATTTAAGAGAGTAAAAAAAGTACCTGAATTTGCCCCCTGGACCTCAATATATTATTCCACAGATAATATCAGGGGTGGTTCCGTTCGCAGTTTGGGGAACCCTTGAGAGAATAACTGATTAAAATGCAACTCAGTTAACAATCTGTGAATAATGAACAATTGAATTCTGGGTCAAGAATTGTTGGGGTATGTCAAGGGAACATCTTATTTGTGGAATGATTTCACTCATCTTAGCCACACATACTTGATGAAATGTATCTACCATCAATTATTATAAGTTCTCCCTATTATGAATTGGTAATTACTGGTCTAACTAACGTTTGAATTCGATACATTTCGATCAACCTGGGATCAAATCAAGATAAAATAACAGCTGATAAAAAAACTCTGAACTCAGGTGTGACGTAAGCCTGGGATAAGGTTTGTTACCATTGGGCTTGAGAATTATATAGGTAGATAGACAGATATATATATATATATATATATATATATATATATATATATATATATATATATATATATATATATATATAGAGAGAGAGAGAGAGAGAGAGAGAGAGAGAGAGAGATTTTCATTCAAAGTATACATTGAATACAATATTATATTTCGTCAACAACTCAATGAGGTTCACTCGGAGACTCGTTCACTCGGAGACTACTAGTGAAAATGCGTGTCCCTCCCCCCGTCCTCCTCTCCACCTCTTCCCTCTCGGACACGATGTAGTGATATCAACATATTTAATCATGATTCAAAGAAAGTGTTTGGAATCGTGTCTTCAGAATGAAGTGTTTCCAGGGTAAGAATCTGCGTCCAGGGTCCCAATTGCTAATAGCGCAATTATGTTGCTTCTATATCAAACTATTATATACACGGCTCAGTAGATGATCATGTTGATGATAGCATTTGATTTACACAAAGATGATAAATTTTGTACGTTCAACAATGACATCGGTACCGTAGCCACTCTAATTCACCTCTAGTTCACAAGAGAGTCGCTAAATCGCGACCAGCAATCCGGACTTTCCACAAGAAAGCACAAATACCGACTATCTCATTATTATGGGATTAGGTACACCTTCTTTAAATTAGGATGAGGTCTTTTCGTATCAATGCATCGTGCCTCGAACATCATAAAACACAACTTTCAATCCAATGTGCTCATTAAACTGAGTCGAAATTGAGACATCCAATAGAGGTATCTCCAAATGACTCCAAATGGCGGAGATCTGGATTAGCCATTGATGACTAGAAATTCCATGCTTTTAAAATTCATTACCAATGGCGGTAATGTCCGGATATATATCACAAAAACGGTTTTCACTCATAATGTGTTCCGGACTGTTGGAAACTGAGATACTTTTATCTTGGGCGAGAAATTATGGTCACAGACAGCGCAGTCCTGGTGTTGAGGTTCAGTGGTTTTGAATAATTAAAATAGGGTGGTAAGATCGCCTTGTGGTGCCCCGTCCAAACGATCCCATCTTTTATCCACAGCCCTAATTGACCAATGTAGATGCGCGTGACTTATACGAAGTAGGGGAAATTTTAGATACCTTGATCGGTTATTTCCATATTTTCCTCTGCTTCACTGTCCACTTGATTGGTTTTCATATTTTGTGACATCACGAGGGCGGACGATCTACATCGGTCAATTGGGGAACAATGATTCTGTATCAAGTTTCGATGTTATTAGAAAAAAAAACTCACGGCTATCCAGACTCGCTGATCAGCCAACATCGAGTTTACTCACTGGAGTTGTTGCAAATTTTTTGTTGTTCGTTTGTTGGTTTGTTTGGTTGGTTGGTTGTCGTACGGCGAACAGAGCTATGAGATTGTCGCAATAAATCACTCTATTATTTCTCATTTTTATTTTTCGTTTTTATCATTGCACGAATGTAATATTCAGACAGCATTAGTACAATCCATATATTATGATGATTTATTCAATATTTTATCTCCATGCATATTTCTAATTTTTCGTTCAATCATTCGTATCAAACTTTCAATATCATGTGAAATTATGAAAAATTCGAGGAATAAACAAACTATTGTGATTTTCAATATCATAGAGAACTTATGATCAAGGTATGATTTCAGTTCACGCCAAAAAATGATTGACGTCAATTATATCACTACATTTTACCACTTGCATAATAATATCGATGTCAATTCCATGATTTATGCTCTCTTTTTCACATCACATACAATAATGGACATATATGATGAATTCTCTCACACTTCCATACATTCCCGTTGATGAAGGTTATCAGAATGAATTGTATACCATTCCTATTTGTATATCACATTTCAAAATTCAACATTGCGACCCTTAATTCATTCTAAGTGAACAAGTCAAAATAACTAGGAACCGAACTTAACCTCAACATTGGTGATACTCCAAATGATGAACAAATTTGATTCACATCCTTCCAAAAACGCACCATCTATTTCAAATCTGAAACCATTTTTTTTCTGTGAACGTTAATTTTTCATCGAAATCGAAACTTGATACAAAATCATTTTTTCCCAATCAAGGCTATGGATGAAAGTAGGATCGTTTGAACGGGGCACTACAGGGGTGATCATACCACCCCAATGCACGTTTATAACTGGAAGTTCTGATGCTCATTGATTTGCAGCAAGGAATTCCATTTCTCATCGAATTCTCCACAATCATACCACTGCGATGTCATCTGGTTCACAGTTCACCGTTCAGTATATCGTGAACTAGATGATGTTACATCACATATCTCAGACTGAATGTGTTTTTTACACGAGAATGTCGTAACTTGAAGTATATATCCATCGTATATATCCATTATATATCGTGTTTTGAATTTTAAATCAATGCAGATGTGAATTTTTTTTATCATGGTTTCTGAATATTTTACCACTCTTGAATTATTACCAACAAAACACTGGTATATGTACGCAAGCAGAAGTAACCATACTACTGCATTTCTTTTCTATTCCACACCACTAACGCACTGTCAGCTCGGCCTTCGTTCCGCAAGTGTACAAGTACAGCATACTTGTTTTAATTCAAATCGTAGCTCTTAGTCATGAGCCACCGCTTTGGAAACTGAAATAGCATTGAACGTGGGTTCGATACCCGCATCAGTCATAGGTTTTATAAACGTCGTTCCACTTATCTTCACTCCATTGTTCCGTTATCAAATGTTCATTTGTACACTTGGTCATTCCCAATTGAGTTCAATCAAGCTCGATATGTTCAATTGAGAAATTCCTCTTCAGAACTAAGATGTTCCTGTATTCCTGATGTCCGAAAATATGTCTTCAAACGCGACATACCATTATTGGATTGACGAAGCGAGGTTTAATTCAATTGTACTCGGAAAGACATTTTTTCTCTCATTTTTTCTCCACAAATTGAACAAAATCACAAAATATGCTGATGAAACTTGACATGCATATGTGACATGATTCAACTCGATATACTGTATTGTTTTGAGATTGAATCGGTCCAAATGTTTCTCGAGGAGAATCGTCCGGACAATCTCAGAACTCAGAGATATGAATGAGAAGAAAATAATTTAAAAAAATAAATTCCGTTTTTTCAAGAAATTAGAATACACAAATGATACACATCATTACAAAGATCAACTTGGATCGCAAGAGAGCTATTAAGAGGGGGGAAACATATTGATGAAATTCTGATCAGAATATGGTCATATTGAACGTAAAAACAGGAAGAATCAACTGAAGCAAAACACGATTCGAGTAAGCAGAGTCCATCGATTGATGCTGTACATTCAGAAGACCTTGACTTGATAGTCTTGAGAATTGAGATGTGCTTACAGCGTTTGAGTAATTCATATAAATATATATATATATATATATATATATATATATATATATATATATATATATATATATATGAATTGAACAACATTTCTTTATGGATGCGATCCATTAACGATATATATGAACGTAGGTCCTGGATTCAAGTTCCAGAGTGGTCACATTTTCATGATTTGAAAAAAACGTTCACATATATATATATATATATATATATATATATATATATATATATATATATATATATATATATATATATATATATATATAAATATATATATATATAAATATATATATATATATATATATATATATATATAGATATATATCCAATCATATATATATATATATATATATATATATATATATATATATATATATATAGATATATATATATATATATATATATATATATATATAGATATAGATATATATCCAATCATATATATATATATATATATATATATATATATATATATATATATATATATATATATAAATATATATATATATATATATATATATATATATATATATATATATATATATATATTTATATATCACGATAGTCATGTTGCATTTTCCCACATCGTACTCGAATTTTACGAGGCCCTGCTCGAAAATTGGTGGTGTAATATCAAAGTAGACTTCAGCCACATTAACCAAGTTGTGATCCGATATTGTAATTATTACTCGTAACTGAAGCATTTCCAATGGAAGTTGTTAATTGAGTTAGAGAGTTGGAAAGTTCAATTAGTTACCGTATGATAATTGAGAATATTCGAAACAAGGTCAGCCACATATCAATTGAGTGTGATAATGAAAATGTCCACTCATATCATTCAGGTCTTCCCAAATACATTTCTGCTTTCACAATATTTGATTATTGTTTTTTTGACAACCCCACGAACAGCTGGGTTATACGGGAACTTTGATGGTATGAGATGAGATGAGTTTAGATGGATAAGATGGATGAGATGTATGAGGGAATACGATGAGTCGGAAAAGATCAATGTGGCCGGTAATACGGGAATGATTTCACGGTTTTCGCGAAGAGGATCATTTTGTCTTGACCTACATGCGACATAGTGCCACGATGTAGCGATACCAAACTATTTTATCATGATATAAAGAAGGTGACCCAACTCCCATACTGATGGCATATAGGGAATTTGTGTTTTTTTGCGGTCAGTTCAGAGCCAAATGTCCCGATTCTCTGTCGCGATTTAGCGAATTGTGAACTTGTTGTAAATACGAGTGGCTATGACACCACTGGCATTGTTGATCTTACAAAATCCATGATTTGGGTGAAAAAAACAAATGCAACTGCCAACATTATAATTCCACCGAGCCGTGTATAACATTGTTGAGCGATGTTATTTCATATAGTTCGATATAAAAATGACAGTTGCGTGACACAATCGGTACCATGGACTCGTGAACTGACCCCAGAAATATTTCATTCTCGAGACCCAAGTTGGGTCACGTTCTTTATATTATGATGAAATAGATTGGTATCACACTACATCGTGATTGTGCTGTGACTGTTATTTAGACGTATCAGTTAATTATGATCATTCACATTCGTGAGATTTAAATGAGAAGAACGTTTCACTCTCGTGGTGAACACATCGTTGCTATATAAGTGTAACGGTAATTAAGTATAATGAACTATTATATTGATGGTCTTGGATCTGACACAGGATAATAGTTTCATGAATTTCAGTTCGATCATATTTTATATGAAATCCTGATACCACCTGGCCTCATGCATTATCTTGATCTCACACTTATTCATTCACGCAATCATTCATGCAAAATAGAAGAACTAACAACCACATAAGTGAAAGTAGAACTGAAGAGACGAAAAAGAAATTGTAAAGGAAACAAAGCGGGAATATTGATGAAGTTGAGGCAAACATTGAACGAACAGGAGATAGATAAACAGGACATCCCCATCATCACATACCAATATAAGAGCGTAACAAATACAATTGAATATATGAAATGGGAACCACTAGGTGATGGACGTAGGATAGCAAGGTTGACGAATGTCTGCATGGCGTAAACAGGTGGGCCAGCCTGGAGAGAGATTAGGGAGAGATTTTCAAAAGCTACTTTCATAGGGAGAAAGGACCACAAACATAAAATATCAAGAGAAAACTATAGAAAACTATTACGGCCAAACTCATTGGTAGAGAGAGGCGAAGTAGAGTGGAATCACTTGCCAGGGAGCGTATTCAAGGAGCCACTGGTATCTGCATATAATTTTAAAGAAGAAATGAAGGGACTTGAATATATAATTAGGGAATATTCATCAACTCAGGAAATTATAGTATTATTGAGTTAATTATAATTTAGACCCCTCGGGAATTCACGTATAACACTCAGTCACAGTAATTAACAACATTGTCTTCACATGTAATCACCAAACTGTTTCAATAAATAATCTATAAATCATCTATCCATCATCAGCGCATACATTCGATCAATACTATATGATATAAGAGGAATTATTATATGAATTTAGGTTCGTTCGTGGAATGAATAGAATTTCGTTTATATTTCCAATGGCTCCAATTTCGAATAGTATTCAGTTCATACTAACTTTTCATGTATCAGGTTGTTCCGTTGTAACTAACTGTCACTCATCATTCCTACTTACTACTTTAATGAACTCAATTCGGGCGTCATTCCACTCAACAATAATATATCTTGTAATTACCAATCAACCTGATTACACGTTACGTTAGTCCCTTTGGATTTTCGACGAGATGCACTTTATTACTTGGCAACCACCTAAGCAACGTGTAAGAACCATTGATTAGATTCCCGTTCCATGTTTTCTCAACTGTCTCTCTGTTTAACAAACTAGACGACTAGCCGACTGTTCAACGTGGACTTTGATCGAATAGCTTTGTCTCCATTTCACTCGGAGCTATTTGATACATAAAGGAACAGATTTAATATAGATCTCATCGAGAATGGTTTGTATATAACCAATCGATTATCAATCATACTTCAAGTATGTTGATTCGGAACACATCTGAATATTACCGCTGATTTGATGTCATTAGATCAGAAAATATATACTGATGATGATCAATGTTCGCTTAACGATCCACAAATAGTCATATCATATTTTGGTGATGCAATTGACAACTCGAAATAGGAGTGGCTTCACCAGTCAGCCAGTTGGATAATTTAATTTGTAGTCATTTCAGGATACCCCGATTGGATATTTGAATTTGACTATAGTTCTAACAGCCCTGTTGATTGGATGGTATGATTTCTGACGTCATGAGGGCGGAGACTGCGAGTCGTCAAATTGAGCAGATGATTTGTGAATAATTTGAGAGAAAACGTTCCGTGTAAGGGATTAGAACCCACCCCATGTTTGATGACAGTTTTCATCGCAATATCCAAGTGAATTTCGATGGGCGGTTGCGAATACATGTGTCCATCATTAAAATTGATGATAGAAAACTCTCATGTTCTGATGTATTAGTTTGGAAAAAATTACTTCACAATGACATGAATATATTTCGAACGTCGCATAGTTTATTGTTATGAACATCATTGTTATAATATTTTTTAGATAAAAGCTATGACTATCAATAACGTAACGGGATAAGCAACATGGCGGTTTCCTTTCACACCATGCGTACATCAAAGGGATGCCGCCTCACAAATGTTATGATGATTTGCTGGTATTGTTGTATGTTGATCTATACAAGTAATAGATGTAATGCAATCTGTGAATCCAGCTCTTTCCAACTGCATTAAACAATATTGGGATAAATTTCATTTAAATTAGCCAATCTAAATTTAAAATACGTCTGTAAAAGCATTTAGTCCCCTAGTCAAGAGCCCTACTGCTATATTTACCATTTGATAACTGGATAATTACTCATCATCTACGAGAAAGATTAAAATCAATGCAATTGCACAACTATGTACTATATATTAAAATACGAACCTAATACTTACAATTTGATTTGAAATTGCGAATCTCACAAATGTACACGAAAGCGCGCTGATTCCATCATGGTGAAAACGGCCTAATGTTAAAGGATAGGACTTATGCCGTGTTGCTTATCCCGTTACGTTATTGATAGTCATGGATAAAAGCAATGCGTCTCATTAGCCGTGGAGGGGAGGTGAAGAAGTTGTTCAATATTATATTTTTCCGAAACTTTTGATTCGATTCTATATTTCAATCATTTGGGATGATTTTGATCACTTTTTCATAAGTTAATTTTCACACTGTCATTCAAATTTGTTCAGTGATTAGATATATATATATATATATCTTTATCACAACAATACAACTTCGGCATATAGGCACTTGATACATCGAGTTTGTGCATACGTTCTGTTTTGTGATGAGCAAACATCTCAGACGATAGGTTTCGGAACAAACTTGATCAAGTTTTAATTGATTCCAAAATTATTCAATTTGATCCGAATGAAATAAAATGTACGAATAATATTACCATCGATCTTATACTTGTGGGATTGTGTCTTATTGGGCGCGAGTTCGAACCTCGAAAAATGTTGAAATCGGACAAAAATATTCCGGTCGCAGGGACTTGCCCGATGCGAGTGGCTACTTGGCCGGTAGCTAAAATATTTCTTGATTTCTCAAAAGTGGAATCGATAGTTTCAGACGAAAGCATGTAGCACAACGTTGAAGTTGTGTTTTTCGATCATAGAAGATCAATATCTGAAATCTCATCGGGTCAAATGATGATCGGTCCGCTGAAACTTGAATTAGAGTGATGTGGGATCGAATCTCGAAAAATGTAAAAATCGGACCAAAATAGCCCGGTCGCGGGGACTTGGCGGACGCGAGCGGCTATCATCTGAAACCATTCACTTTTGAGAAATCGATTTTTTTTTCAAATTATTCATCGATCTTCTCTATCTTTGGTTCTCCTATGTTTCAATTTGTTTTCTTCATTGCGTGAATTTGTACGCAGTGTTCTAATTAGTACCAACCTAAGCTACATATTATTGAGGTATTTACATTCTGTTGGAAATTCCACGATATCACTCATATACCTCTGAATGATACTCAGTTCAAATGTTGATAGGCCGACATTCTTCCTTATATCACCACATTCATGCCATGTTGTCTCTAAAAGTGATCTTCAGATTTGGTCTTGTATTTTTCCCAATTCCACTAGTTTTGCTATGAAATCCGATTGGCTCATCATCATTCCAGGGTCTGCTTGTATTCAATTTTGCATCACACTATTGTCAAATTCTCACCATTGTACATTATTGTACATATTTTATTACGCTGTACTATTCTGGTAACCTGCTCCGTGGACAGTGATCAATGAAGACTTTCTCCACACCCATTTTAATATTTCTCCTGATTATGGTTATCAAAATTATTGAACCATCTCAATTCCTCATCCACTACTCATTTCTCGATTTCACGTTATACTGGAAGAATCGATTTAGTCCTAACCCATTGCTTGAAGCTGAGAAAAACTTTTCAATAATCCCACTCCATAAATGAGCACTGAAAATATTAAAGGTTGGATTATTTTCTTCATCACTATTATTTATTACCAAACTTTAAATAATTTTCATGAACTTACTCAACTATTGACTGAGTCGACTTGAAACTGCTTCATAGTTGTCGAACTCGTAGAACTAATTTACAACCGATGAAGTGCACAAGTTTGTTCTTTCCGTGTAATCATACAGAGTGAACGATCGACAGTCTCTCCTTCATAATAAAGCATTATCGGTCAGGTGTCTCGTGAAGTCTATTAGTTGTGAACTATAGTTGTGAAATTGGGTCAATCCGTGGTTATTAAGTCAGAAGCTAGAAATAAGCTGAAGTGTTTATAAACCATGTATGTGGGTACATCTTGAGATTATTATTATATATTGGTGACTACTAATGGATAAGTTCAACCAGGCCTAATGATATAAGCTTTTGGTCCAAAGTTCACACATTTGTGTTAATAAGATAGCTCAGCTCAGCTCGATAGTATATTTTTGCGTTGGAAATCACAATGTTACATGTATAATACATTCAATAGGATTTTATTTTACAATTTTGAAAAAAAATGAATGGGGTCAGTTGGAGACAATGATGTTGGAGCAAGTTGGATACACTAATAATAATGGTCAAATAATTCAGAGCTGTTTCAATCGGTTGAGATAATGATAATAAGTCAGATGCAATAGTACTTGATGTCAGTTGGACAATGAAAAATGATGGGTGAGTCAAAGAACTCGGGATTTTAAACTCATATGAACTCATCATTTGGGGACAATAATAATAATTCAAGTCGAATACAATCATTCCAATAGTGATGTATATATATATATATATATATATATATATATATATATATATATATATATATATATATATATATATATATATATATATATATATATATATGAATATTCTCATATTTCATGTATGGTGTGATTGGGGTGAGATGATAATAGAGGGGATAAAGAAGAGAGGAACAATAGTGAAAGAGAAGCTTGGAGAATAAGAGAGAGAAAGAGATAAAGTACCAGTGATACATTCCGTAATGGAGTGCATATATTTTCTCTGATCCTGTATAAATGACAAACTTGAAGCAGCTATAGATTTGGTTTCAATTTGTTTCATGAATATTCGCCAAGATTTATTGCTGAATCAGATGTTCCGGATATTTCGTGATACACTCTGAGACAAGTATCGTTTATTGGTAACGATTACCGTTTCTACAAGAGATTATGTGTATGTACACTTACGGGCATAAAAGTGTTTTGAATTTGAATTCGAAATGAATTGGTTCCTGAAAATTGTTCACTAATCTTATGTTATGTTAGTCATGTTGATATGTTTGTTCATCATTAATTTTCTTCGTTTTGTCACTAATTTCAAATAAGTACTCAATCTTTTTGTTTCGCTTCATTACCTTGGTTCTCAACATTTGCATTCTGAAATCACCTATTCATATTAAAACCTACCCATTCGAGGTCATTGTTGTTTGATTTTTTTTTCTCACACACATGCTTCGGGTTATGTGTGTATCATTATTTTTCAAAAGTTCTAATAACTTACTTATTTTATTCTCATTAATTCAACTTATTATTTTTCATCATTTCCACTAATTTTTCTTATTTCATTCGAGTGTTATTGTGATGATTGAAAATTTTTTCATGTTCAGTTGTATATATTATTATCTGTAGTTCTGCTTATAACAAGTGTTCTGTCATAGTGATGAATGTTCGAAAAAAAAATGGAAAAATAACAGGTGATACCCAAACTGGCAGATATTGTATGCACGTACGCAACTCCACATAAAGTGTATTAGAAAACGAGTGGTGTTGTATCAGTAGAAAGAGAAATCCGTCAATTCGGCAGGTGAAAGTGCATCCATGTGTGATCTCAGGGATCCAGCGTGCTACTCAATAAAATGATACCAAAGTGAAAAAATGACTCGAAGATAATAAATCGAAAATTCAAATAATTCAATGAATTGTACAATCTGGAGTGGAGAGAATGCAATGAGGCTGGTGATCGAAAAGATAGATAATGTTGAATCAATTATATTATCATTATGATGATCATGAAAAATTATTGATGAGTCGCTTCTCGAAATAGATATTAACATATTCAACACAAAATGAAATATTCAGGCCAAAATCCTTTATGTGTCCTCAAGTGTACAGAAACCTCGGCAAATACAACTACCCTCAGGTTATGAAGCAGTATATTTAGCTGACGTGTATGACTTATTCAGGCGGGTATAAGTGGTAATGATTGCTTCTGCAATGCATCTTGCAGTTTGTGATATTGTTGATCATGTGACATAGGCATGCAAGAAAGCAATGAGCATCTCGTTATGATCGTTCCTGGATGGTTACGATCCGAACGATCCCACTAAAAGACAGATTATTCGGGGATACGAATAAGTGGATGATAGATGAATGATGTTCACAAAAACGCATGCATCAAGCTTGACTCAAATCTTCTGTCTGTACATCTATCCGTCTGTCCCGTAACGCATCTTTTGTGCGCACGCTGCCACGGGTTGTCGAATCCCCCCCCCCCCCTGTCGTGCCGACTTGACCGGCGAGAGTGGTGTCTCGGCGGGAAACGCAAAAACCGATTGTCGGAATATTTTTTTTTTCATTGACTGTAGGTAACCAAAAACCAAATCAATGTCGATCGAGTTCTTTTCGCTGAAACTATACATTGCCAATATTGTGTGTGTGGAAAAATGATTTTTCAGAAAAGTTTGACTTTCTTATTTGAAATCTTTTTTCGATTTCTTGCAAAGTTCGAATCGATAGTTACGCGGACAGGGACATGTGCCACAACGTTGAAAGTGATGTTTTTCGGGCATGTAAGAGCAATATCTGGAATTTCATCAAGTCAAATGTTGATCAGTCATCTGGAACCCGAATTAAAGGGTGCGAGATCGAACCTCGAAAAATGGTGAAATCGGACAAAAATAGTCCGATCGCGCGGACTTGGCGGGCGAGAGTGACGACTCGGCGGGGAACGCAAAACTTGATTGTCGGGAAAAAAGTTTGTAAAAATCTCGATTTCGAAACGAGGCAGTTTTTCGTTTCTGGCTTGCCGAGTGATGATTGGTGGTCGGCGGTGAGAATTTCTGACGACCGGACTTTTTCAATTCGATTTTTTTTTCGATTTCGCCAAAAGTTCATTCGATAGTTATGAACAGATCAATGTGCCACAACGTTGAAGTAAGCTTTTTCAAGCATTTAAGAACAATATCTGAAATCTCATCAAGCCAAATGTTGATCAGTCATCTGAAACCCGAATTAGAGGGTGCGACATCGAATCTCGAAAAATGGTAAAATCGGACAAAAATAGTCCGGTCGCGCGGACTTGTCGCGCGAGAGTGACGACTCGGCCGGGAGTGCAAAAACTGATTACCGGGAAAAAAAGTTTGTAAAAATCCTGATTTCGAAATGAGACAGCATTGCGTTTCTGGCTTGCCGGCCGACGAGTGGTGGTCGGACGGGGGATTTTCGATGACCGGACTTTTGGTGTTAGTTTTAACACCAATAGTTAACTTAGTTTTCTCCGAAGTGGTTCAACCGATTGCGCCTCAAAACTATACACCATCGAATTAGATAAGGAAACTAATTTATATCAAGTTTACTGATTTCAAATTTTCGTTTGACCTGTGTAGCGTGAAAAAAAAAAACAATAAATCAAATAGTATGCTCGGCTTCGAAAATGCTTTATTATGCCGTTTCATCTCAAATCATCTCTCTATCTCAAATCATCACATCATCTTGACTGCTCACCACTAATTTGAATTGATTGATTCATATGTTCTATGTTACTTCTTAGGAAGAGGAACTTCGCACTTCTGGTGATCCGAAGTTCTCTCATCTCAACGACGACCTACACGTGGAAGTGACAGCCTTCGCGCCACCAGCAGAGGCGCATGCGCGTATCGCCTACGCACTAGCGGAAGTCAGGCGATTTCTAGTTCCGGTGAGCAACCATCTTTTATTTATTACCCTTAGCATAGTGGCAGTGATTGGATAGATGAGAAATACGTTTGAAATGTTAACAATGTATATACTTCGTGACGAATAATTGGATTTCATTAGATCTATATTAGCTCATAATTCATGAACTACCCGCAACTTTTAATACAATTGGGTTCGATAGTATAAGACGATAAAGTCAGATGAGATTTGAATAAGTAGAGTGTGTATTACCTTTATATTATGTATGTATGTTTATCAAACCATTGACCCTCTACCGAGGTAATCGGTACATAGTCTATGAGTGAGAATTTGAATACAAATATTACAATACAATGTTAACTTGCAGTTGTACAAGTTCATCACAACGAGTTCACCTCATAGTCAAGATTTGATTGAGACAGAATCAAGAACATGACTCAAGTAATAAAAGTAGATGATGATGATAATAATAATACCCTTAAAATTATTGGATGATTATAATGATAATGATAACAATAATGATAATAATTGATATAACAGTCCATTAAAAGGAGAATATTTCAGTTTAAATGAATTGGTGGGCCCCACTTACGTAACTATGGATCTATTCAGTGTTGGATCAAAACTGGATCAAAAACCAATTAAGAGAAACACGAGAAGCAAAGTTACAAATTCTGAATGTACTTCAACAATTTATATCCACGTGAATCTGGTATCTAAGTATAACTACAATAGTTGAGTTTGAATGCACTTTTCTCAATATATACATATTTCGCACAATGACTAATCAATGACTAATCAATGTGTGATGAGAGTGTCTGCGACAATATCTGAGGGAAAACGGTACGGTTTGAACGACGAAATTGAAAATGAAATGAGAGCACACGGAAATGAACACGGAAATAACAATTAAAATCGAGCGTTGCGATACATCGAGAAATACACTATCTCTCTTCTGTCTCCCTTTCATCTTCTCCCTCTCTCCATATTTCTTTATCCATCCATTTTCCTCACTCACTCTTTATTTTCTGTATCCATCTCTTTCTATTTCTCTCGTATACACAAACCGTGCTCCTTTTGAGTAGATGATAATTAATTAAGAAGAACACTTTGGGGAAGGTTAACTGATAATTAAGTCTCCTTTTGAAGATTGATATCATTTTTCATCAACAAATTGGTTTGAAGAACGCCTCTCATCTTCGTTCACCTGATGAGGAAGTTATAATTTCCTGTTGATGGCACTTCGGTGATAATATTTTTAATACAATCATTCGTAATCCACGCACCTTTGCGTAGAAGTATAATTTCAAACTATTCATACCAAAATGATAAAACCTTCCGAAAATAACTCTATTCCAGACTAACCAATGCAGCTCCATGGAAGTGAATCAGTGATGAACCAGAAAAAAAATGGAATTTACATTTCTTCTTCCTCTTTCCACCTGTACCGACGAAATTATTAGAAACACTGGCGGCATGAAATAATTCCACAACAATGATTGTAAGTACTTGCAACTTGCCACAGTTGAATGTCCAAACTAATGGGAATGTCATCAGAGGATTGGAATTTTCATGAGTTTGATAATGGTTATGTTGATTATCATTTGCTCAACGACCTAACTGATAGCCAAGTTTTACGGGGGTACGAATGAGCGAGTGATTATGGAACTTTGAAGTATGATTTGTATGATTTGAGTGTATTTTATTCATCACTTTGAAGTGATGATAAGTGAAAAGACGTTCACAAAAACTCGTGCCTTATGCGAAGTTTGAAACCACGCCCGACGGTGTCTTCAGGCTCCGAAGCTGTGCCTCAGCTGACCAAGCTTTCGAAGGCGGCTCTGATAATAATTATCTAAAAATGGAAAAAATACCATCGTGAAAATTGATAGGACTTTAAATAGATCTGTAGCAGCAGAACGTCAAGACTTATGAAAATTCCATTCATCCCACAATATGCCTCTCATTATAAACGGCATCTTCTTCAAGTTACAAGTGCTCACAACTATTTTTGTGGAATTTCTTCATGCCACGAGCGTGTTTAACTATTTTTCCGGTAAACCACACATCTGAATAACGGGATGAACTGTTTGGATTCCACTATATCTTGAGTATTTATCACCTCTTCACTCCAATAGCGCTGCAATGGTTGATTGAAGAAAAGTCATTTTTCAGAAGCAGTTTTTCCATAATATCCAGCCTTGTACTCTATCAACGAACATATAGTGTCTCACTTCAATGTTTAAATGAAAAACGTACATAAAACATTGATACAGTTCAGATTCAGTTATCTACACAAATTGAAAGTGATATGCAATAGGTTCAATAATATGGACGTAGAAAAGTGACGAACTAATATATAGTGTAACATGTCATTCAAAGTATGACGACGGGTAATGGTCAAGCGCACTCCATCAGAAGTCATTCAGTAGATCTGATTCTGATTCCCGCCAGGGTAAATTATTCCGAATAAAGTTGAACACAAATTTTCTCCAGATGTCCTCTGTGATTGAAGATTTGTGTATCTAAATAATTAATTGATCGGAAAGCTATAATTTCGTCGAATCAAAAGAGGAATCCTGAGATCTGACAATTTACTCTTATTCAATAGTCTATTGAGACTATTTAGAAATGAAAAGGAAAGTTATCAACAAAATATTAAGGAGATTTCCTTTCAGAGTGATTCACAAATGAAATCTCATCCCACTGTCAAAAAAATGATAACGCATCTATTGTATAGTTCACAGTAGAAATAATCATCGATTCATGAAGAGATCATTGAAATCTTACGAATGAGATAAAAATTGAGTAGCCCAATGTGATCTCAAATTCATTCAAGACTGTTGATAGTCATTCATATTGACTTAAAATGTATTCGGAAAAACACACAATTTATTAATATTTCACAATCCAGACACAGTAGGAACCATTTATAACTTCAATTCAACCGATGACTCTCATATGAATAATCCACAAAGAATGAAATCTGGTCATGCACAATGAATACAGGGGAATTAAATCTATGTAGGCGATATTTAATACGTCATATAATATACAATCAAGAAAGGTATAACATGGAATTAGTTTTCACCATAGAAAGTTTGAATTGGAAAGCATAATTATTCAGAAATATTATATAAAATAAATCTTTCAGTTTAATTATTTTACCTCAAACAAAAGGTCAGCTCTAATCAGCCTGGATACTCAAGGCGAAAGGATGCTCACACAAAAATTCAATTCTGCACAGTAAATTTCAAAGAGACTTTGTCATGCAAAGCTTATACGTAATACAATGCTTCGGGATTTTAAGCATGGAATTAAGTGGAAATCAGTCATCTTTCACATTTGAAATTATGTTCTCATTTGATCAAGTCGACAGTGGAAAAAATCATTCCAATAGATGAATATGTCTCACAAAATTCCTGAAGGTATACGAATGAGCATCATGAGAATTTCAATTGGCATACAAATGGGTCAGGGTATTGTCTCTCCTAATGTTTGAGCTGGAAGTGAATAAAGTTCAGTAATTCTTAAACATATCACTCTCTCAACTTTCCTGATTTTAGTGTGTATATTTTCCTCATCGTGACACTCTGAGACATTTATGACGTCATCCTGAAAAACTCTCAGAAAATAATATATTCCCGATTAGGCTTGAATTGATCATTCTACATATTCGAAGTGATCAGTCATCTCAATGATATCTAACAAAGTTAAATAATGATTTATTCGATTAGAAGTTTGGAGACCAATCAAAATAAAACTTTCAAGTTCCCAAGAAATAATCCAAGTTGCCTAATTACACAAGTCATCGGTCTGCAAGCAATCATGAATTTATAACTTTCTTCACGAGTATTGACTGCTTGGAACACTCGGTTAATGGTGCTGGTGAATTAGAGAGACGGGCAATCGTTGCCACCAACATTATAGTATGTGTGTGAGTTGTTTCAGGGAAGGTTAAAACGTGAGTAGTAAGTGAGGGTGGAAAGTGGGGGATGGAAGGTGGAGGTTGAAGATGGGGTGGAACATCAATAGTAATTAGAGACTTGTTATCAGTTGTGCCGGAAGAATCTTATCAATTATTCAGGACATCTTCTCTTGGATTGAAGAAGTGAAAGAAGAATATGAGGATGAGGGGATGGCAAATGGGTGGTTGGAAGGATACGAGGATATGAGGATAGGGGCATAGAAGAATGGGAGAATAAAAAAATGGGATGATAGACGGATAGAAAGATTGAATAGAAAAAATAGAAGAATGGGACGGTGGGACGGTAGGAGGATAGAACGACAAGGGGATGAGAAAATATGTAGATATCTTGATGAGTGAATAAACTGCATCTCAATGATGCAGAGATCATCAGTTTGATGACCCGTCCATTGAAAGATATATGGAAATTCGAATTATCACATTAAATATCACAACATCACAAAATTGTCTCTACTGTATAACAACTTGTTTTTACTCCTTCAATATGAGAATGAGAGCCTGCGAAATGGGAAAGAAACTTCGAGTTACGGTCGAGCTGATGTATTCGATTACATTCAATCAAGAGGCCGCAGGCACTAGTATTTCACGCCGCAAACTCTCACGGCCGTAATTTTTGAGATATCAATATTAATTATTTTGCATTCTGTTAATAATCAAAAAAAGGAGATTATCGCATTCACAGAATTTTGAACAAAGAATTTGTAATTTTTCAAATTCTTCAAATGGAAAATGAAACAATTTCTAGTTTACGAAAACCTAGATACATATTTCTGAATACCGATACAAAATATAGACTGTGAAATATATCAAAAGTGTGAGTAAGGAAATTAACAGCGTTTACGTGAATATGAGTTCGGCGGGATAGTCTATGGGTTGCGCCTAGCACACGATGCATGCAAAACTCGAGTCTGAAGCGAGCAAACAACGAGCCCGTGTAGAGCGTCTGCAGCCTCTCAGTAAAAGTTGCCATCGTTTGCCATGTAGCAACACCAATTTGCCTCTCCTCCCCATCATGGCTCCCATCTTGACCGCTCTTAGTACATTCAGTATCTATCGTCAGTTTCCTTGCTGCATAACTTCAATGAATGTACTGAAAAGTCTCACAAAATAGCTACGTCAATGTTTTTTTTCCAGAGGACAAAACTTTATATATATAATTTCAGTTTCTAGAGGAATATTCAAATATTCTACGAAGTTTCTGAAGGAAGCCATCCAGAGGGATTTGAGATCTCCTGGATCGTTCCAGTGATCACCGCGTTGGGTCAACCTCTTGCCGTCTCGGATCGCAACACGAATAACTATAAATTGGATGTTAATATCTTACGATATCATGAATGGTCCTGATGCGAGAATCAGAATTATCGAATCGAAAAGTCGTTCATTTTGCTCAGAGTCAAATCAATCTTTGAAACAAAAAAAATTAAACCAGCGTGAATTCGATTTCCGTTGTGGACATGTATTTTGTGAACGTTGTTTCTAATTTTTTTCTGTCGTTTCCTCATCATTTTATGTTTCGATTCTCGTACTCCCATGTAATCAATTTTCGGCGTGATCGTTTCAAGTGGATTTAAAAAAAAATATAATCATGATCATCAATACTCTGGAATGAAAAAGTTTCGTAAGTTTTTCTCATTCATTGATTATATAAAATAATCATTTCATTCAGTAAGATGAGACAAAATTGAGGAAGTACGCAACCATCCAGAAGGATTTTGAGTGATTCATTTTCTCATATGGGCCAATTGAATGATTTCAACAGAACATACCATCGATATTTCTTTCTCTCTCCCGGTTCATCTCCTTTTTTAATGTTTCCAATAAGATTCACTGGGGTGCGCTTCTCGTGTGAGTCTGCCATCTGCTAGCGTTCGATCTTACTTACTTGACAAACAATTCCGCCTTAATGCATCTGATATTTTTCATCTATCTCATCCAATTAATTTATAATAATCACGCAATGATCACGTCGAACGAACACCAGTTGTCTTTCAAATTGATGAAATATCTTTAATTGAAAATGTCAGTATATAAGTGAATGATCAGAATCACTCAGAAGAGCGATTGCAGAAAATTAGGATTCGAGTGTAAAGTAAATACAGAATACTGTAAAATATCGGTGGAGGTTTGATGAGCGAGGCACAGAATCGACTTGAGTTACTAAGAAAAGATGTTGGGATACTTTTTTTTACCAACGCCTGAAGTTTTTCATCCGATGGGTATCTTTTTTATATATTTTTTGTCATCATCAAGATGGTGTTCTGTCATCAGGTATGTTTGTGTGAATTGATCAGAAAAACATTTTGCACAGACATTAATTTCATGAATGAATTATATATCCACGAGCTTGTATATTTTTTCAAGTTTGAATATATCAAGCTTCTCCAGATGTGAAATCAATCGAAATCCCGGAAATGGAAAGTTGATCCATGTCATTGTTTTTTTTTCGATGAGTTATTAACAAAATTTCAGTAATGTATATTATTTCAGTTTGAAAAACATGGGATAAACCACCATCCAATGTTATGCTTTCAGAAAACTTAAATTTGAATTTGTATTACCTGTTGCTGTTGCTGCTCTTGCTCACAAAAAAATCAACAAAAATCAAAATAATTCTCGTACAATCAGCGCTTTTCCAGATTATCTTCATCATAATCACATTGTTAGCAATTGAGAATCATTACCACCCAGTGAAGAACATTGGTTGTAAATATCCGGTCTTGGAGTGGCTCTTCAGAGAAGAAATATGATCGTATTTTTCAAAACAAAGTCCAGATATAGAGCTGAATGGAAGGATAATGATTCCAAATGATTATCTTCCTGAATATCAAGATATATTGAGATGAGATATGATGAATTCTTCAGGACAATACTTCAACACTGATTCGGAAATCATCTAATATGTTGTTTCTGCTTATGAAAATCTGGAAGAAATCATGAGAATAATATTCCCCACACAACAATACCTTACGTAATGAAGAACATTCTTTCAAATTTCAGAATAATTATGGCGGCTTGCTCTTATTCATCAGATGATTGCAAATTCGAACTAATGTACACATGCGTCTCTGAACAATATGAGTATATCGGAATTGCAAGGCACTGACATTTAAAATTGATTGGACTCCTCATGTTAAGAATCTAAACGATAAGCTTCTCCGAGTGGTACGCTCTCACGTGTATACAATCGCTCGGAAGATATTGTTACAAAAGAGTTTACTCCAGCGAAAACAGTGGAGGTAACTCCTTAATACAACTCTCACGCAGTAAACGAGATCTCTACTTTGTCGACTCCATTATGTGGTATTAGGAGGGCTCATATTTTATGATTCCTTCAATTGCCCTTAATCCCTGACATCACAGTTCGTTTACCGCAACGCCATCTACCTTCTAGCTCCTTAATAACATTTCCACCGTTTCACCCTTCAGCCCCCCTCCCCCCCAAAGCCATGATAATGACGTCACGGCCGTCTCGGACAATTAGCCGGCTAATCGCTTCGCCAACTTTCTGCAACTTGTCCGTTTAAAAGCGAACTATTTTAATACTAGAATCAGATGATAAAGAGAAAAAAGTGAAAGAGTATTCCGTGATTACATTCAAATGAAATAAGATAACAGATTTCTGATGAGATAAGAATGAAAGATGTTCTGTGGATTCAATTCAATGAATTGAGTTGGATAATTGATGAATATCCATCATTTCAAATCACTAGGGGAATGCAGCATTTGCATTGCCAGATGAGCAAGCTACTTCTATGTAATTTAATGGAAACCTTAAATCCCTTGATTTTGAATTCACCAACCAACTGCTTTCCTTGTTGATTTGATTCTAGTTCTTATCGTTTCACTGTCTGAAACGGTGCACCTGTTGATCTCAGTCTCACCATAGCTTCAATTGATCGAATAAGGAATACATTAAAAACATTTCACCAAAATGACTGATTCAATATATGTGAGACTTCGGGAGAGTGTAGATTTTTGAATTGAGTGAAAATTTGAATTTGATCGAGAAAAAAAAATTCAACAAACCTTCCGAGTTATCCTCCTCCATGATCGAATCGGCTCTTATGGAATCAACACCGAAAAATTAAAAATAAGATGAATGTTTTTGAGATTTGAAAATGTCCGTGTCAATTCAAAATTGCGATTTCAAAACGGAACATTACAACCAGTGGAACGAAATATATTATGAGAACGACAAGTTTATTGATATGAATATTGTCCGCCTGACGACCCCACCAATAGCTAGTGATTTTAAGGGTGGCTAGAATTAGCAGATGATCAAGAAAATATGGAGTGATCGATGATTGGATGTTCGCAAGAACTCATACCTAGTGCGGGATTCGAACTCACGTCTCACGTTGATCGAAGTTTCCAAGATGTTTCGCTCAACTGTTCATAATATATATATATATATATATATATATATATATATATATATATATATATATATATATATATATATATATATATATATATATGTATATATATATATGTATGTGCACACATATACGTATACGCTCACATTCTTATGATTCACATTGCACTGATAATAAAACAATTTTCATCGAGATTGTAGAGAAGGACAGATGACAAGGCGATCATTTGTAGCGTTTTCCTTGTGTGTGTGCCTCTTGTCACCTGATGATCGTTATAAGTTCTCTGTAAAAATGACTACTTGTATATTCCCTAATTAATCCCTTGTTAATATTATAAAGATGAAACTCAAACCCAAGTTTCAGTCTTGTTTTGTTTATACTCGAATGAAGACAAAGTTTCTTCAATGGAATGTCAAGGGACTCACTGTCAGCTCTTTCATCACAAATAAGAAACCTGATTAAGAAACTTGACATTACCAATATGAAGTTTCTACGTTGAACACTCATGTATTATACACGCTCGGAAAAGTATCAGCAAAGCAATATGAATACTTATTATTTTGATCAATAAAAATTTGGTTTGATATTAGAGAATTGGTATCTTTTGTGAGGATTTTTTGGAGCATCAGAGATATATTCCCCAAAGAAGCAGGTCGTTCACCATCTGAAAAAATGTGAGAAAAACTTCGGTGATTGTTCAATCACGCTACAATTTCGAGGATTCCATGCTTTTGGAAGATACTTTCGCGTATCTTATCATTAGATGAGCTTTAGCTGGGATTCAATTCGACATACTGAAAAAAATTGGTGTTCGCTTCTATGTTTTTTTTCTTATGTTTTTTTGTCGGTTCTCCACAGGTCAAACGGCTACAACTATCAAATTCAAACTTTTTTTCTTCATGATTCTCATTTAACTTGGATCTGTATAGTTTTGTGGCATTATCGGGTGGTAACTTTTCTTTCTATGAATTTTAGAAATTTCAAAAATACCCGTTAGAATAACACAGCGGAATTTTTTTTCTGAATTACATTTTGATACGCATTTCTGGAAATTCTCAGTTCGATCGGGTCAGCCATTTTTAAGAAAAAACATGAAATGTGCTAAATTGGTACAACTCGAAGCAGTTTTCACCCATTTATAACTTGAATGCCACCCAATTGGCGGATGTAGGCAAAATTTTGGCAGAGAAATCGACATACTATTACTATCCACTCGTCTAACAACGCATGGCGTCTTCCTAGTATAGACAAACTTAAACAGTATGACCACGTATTAAGGTAAACTTTCAAACAAGCCATATTATCTAGCTATCTATATCTATGTATCAAAGTGTCTTTATTGTAGTGAAAGTGATCAGAATGATTCAAATTCCATATGAATCAAACTGGAATCTTTCGGAATAAAATTATTCTCTAGTATTTGTTTGATATACTATAATTACCAATTCATTCATAAATCATGGACGATGGCTCACTGCCATACTCAGTAATGTATTGCTATTCATAAGTCACATTGTGAAATACGTAGATTGTGTATTGATTTCCTCGAAAGAGGGTTGAAGGAATGAACACTACTGGACTACTACTTAACTTATTTAGTGAATAAATGTTCACTCAAATAATTCCAATCACATATATAGTTTCAAAGCCTTTGATTGATCCCGTGTGATTTCATCAATTGTTCAGGTTAACAAATTCTGGATCACATGTCATAAGTTTGTTGAAAATTGTACAATTTTGAAGTGAAATAAAACGAGCGTCTCGTGTACGTATATACTAGGATATATATATATATATATATATATATATATATATATATATATATATATATATATATATATATATATATATATATATATATATATATCACAATTGAAATGTATCACTAAAACTCTTTTTTTTATGAAAATCCTTCCGAAGAACCCACCAAATGAAAACATTCATATATATAAATACCACTGAGAGGTGAATGCTGATGATTGGTCATTTATTCAGAATATTTCATCGGTATTTGATAACTCATAGTGTGTCTCATGAAGTTCAAGAAAGTCATGGGCCCGTTATAAGTTTACGGGAGTCTCACAAATGGGAAAAATGGCGAAAGATTTCAGATGGATCAGTGTTCAATTTTGACTGAAAATAATTTTGAAAGAACAGTTATGAACATTCAATATTCCTACTCATTCACAGAATGTTTCTCATGAAACATACTGAAGAGAAGTGAAAATGGAAGAGTTCAATGATCGAATTACTACATTATCGTATACAATATTCCAAATATCACAATATTTCAATTGAGTTCAGTCATGGATAGCTTTGGTAACGATGGATTCGCAAATCATGTTGATCTCCGAGATACATGAAGCTTAAGGCCATTTCACACGAGACATTGCAATGTCAACTTTGGAAGGCTAGGATTCTAATGCCAGGTCCAGAACCTGGCTCTGCAAGTTTTCAGCCCGTCAATGTTAATTCACACGGCAGTATATTGGAATGCCAACATTCCAACGTTGGCATTGCAATGCCTCGGGTGAACTGGCCATAATTCAGACCAATGAACCATTGCAAACCTCAATACATCTTGATAATTATTCCCAATGCGAACTCTCTCCAAAGCCAAGAAACATAAGGGTGAATTCGTTGGATTCATTGATATTAATGATTGATTCATTCAGTGAATTTGTTGGAGGTTATTTGTTGGATCTTACAGTTTTGCGTCAGAAATGAAGTTCAGATTATATTATATAACGGATCATTGTGATCTTCGACGTTTCCTTGATCGAGTGGTTTACCATTTTTCACCGATTTGTTAGAGATGTGTACTACAAAGTAGACTTCGATGTAGAAAGACAATATGCTGTACCAAAATAATACGTTTTCACGTTCATTGTCTCCCCGACTTTCATGCGTGAGGAAATTATCATGTATTCTTCATGTAATATATGGAAAAGTAATGTAATTTCAACCGTGAAAGAAGCATTTTTGGTAGCCTGTTTGGTGGATAGCTGGTTGCACAGCTCTGGAACGCCATAGCCACTCAATCAGAACCATTTCAATTCATGGTTGAATAATAATGGCTACATTTCGAGGAATCGTAATGTCAATGTCTCATTTGTGAACAATTTAATTCCAAGTTTCGAATGAACTCGAGTATCTCCATCACACTTTTCTTCCATGTTGAGTTTAGTTTCAGTTTAGTTTGTGATTAGTTTTGTACCTGGTAATTTGTTTTTCACCGGTACATTATCTGACGTTTCAAATTAAAATTATCAAGATTCTTGTGATAATTTCAAATACTTCACTCGCACATAAAATATTCCCCAATGACACAACACTTTGCTTGTTTAGTGACGATAAAACGGATCCAAAATAAACAACTAGAGCTTCTTTCATGATGAGAAAATTAAAACTTGTGACGTTATTAAAAGATGAACCAAAAAAGCTCTTCTTTATCACTCAGAAGCAGCTGGAATATCAGACGCTCAGAAGTTATTCACTCAACAGAATAAATGTTTGTTCAGGATCGTAAAATTTCTTGTTGGAAACCGGAAATGAATGATGCACTGAAGGTGATGGAATATTAACAAACACTTGAGAGACGATGCGATATTTTAGCACTTGTAATTGTGAGAGCAGGGATTTTTAGGTCTACTTTATCATGATTTATACTTGTCTACACCAACTCGTTCATGAAATAGAAAGATATATAGGATTAAGAATTGAAAATAAGTTCATGTTGTTGAGGATGTTTGATGTGAAAGCAAAATCTGTGACCCAATATTTTTCAGCATGGCGATGTCTTTCATTAACTATAATATTCTTGCGAAATCATGTCACTTAGAATTTTTTTGGAGGTCCTAAGAGTTCACCATTGTATGATATTGCTTATACAATTAAATAACTCATGTCTCCTCTTCTCAATAAGATTAATCGCGTAGGAATACAGTTTTTACAATGCTCTGATAATAATGGAAAATAATCAATATATTCCAGATAATAGCTCAATATTATCAACAATTTTTGTATCAAACAATATCGTACTGTATTACAATTCACAATTGTATTATATCATTATTTATAATATGTAATTAATGATATAACTTATATCATCCTTTTTTTACAGTCTCCGAAAATGAAAATAATTATCATTATCATGATTAATATCATTGCTTCCTCTTCATCAATTTGTTATATTCATTGTCATATAATTATGTGTCTATGGCCAACTTTTTGAGGGGCAGAGTATATTTCTCACTGATGATAATGATGATATTTCTCACTGTATATATGATCCGATCCCTTCGATTGGTATCTAGATTTCCTATCGGGTCACTATATTCACAGTATATTTCCTACTGTCAACATCGAAATCATGATTCAGACCCATTTTTCCTGACTAGGCAATGAGAACAGGAATGAGAACATTTAAAATCGGTACTTCTGGTTTCTCAAGATATCGAAACTGTCTTGTCCCGTGAATCATGAATGGGCTATTCTGAATTTTATTTCGATTTCTATTTTGAGTTTTATCAGTTCTTCGTCATAGACGAAACTATTTGAGTTTTCGAAAGTCAAAAATACAGTATGGAAATTTCGATTGAAATGTATTCTTTCCATAGTGGTGACAAGATTACGACGTCCCCAAACAATTGGAGAACAAAAGTTTTTTGAAAAACGAAAAAAACATCAACTCCACAATCACATATCATACCATTATTAAAACATGGTAATGGTTTCAAGGTATGCTTGTCTTGACTCGCTATTTTCACACAAGTTTTGTTTCATGTTTTGGGAAGAGTTGGTATGGGTGGTATCGAGTGAATGAGAGAAAGGGGAGGGAGTACTCCATGTACTCTGACTCTAAGGTGAACGTTGATACTATTATATGACAGAAGTGTTGATAATAATAATACTTTACGACGTTTTAATATCTTTTCATAGAAGAAAAAAAATGGCTCGAGTCCAATGAATACAGTATAATGTAATATAACCCATGTAATATTCTTGGGAGAAGAAGAGTGGTTCGTGAGTATTGAAGGAGCGAACCACCCGGTCGGTAGTGTGACGGAATATAGAAGACAGTTGATCGGAACAGTTTTCTCCTGTTAGCTGTTGAAATGCACACTCATGAGTTTTTTCTCATGTCATTTCTCGTTATTAAAGAAGTTTTGAAATGTGTATTTACGGTTCGAGTGAACAATCTAGTTGGTAGCGCAAACTTTTGAAAAGTGAAGAAGGTATGCGCATCTGTTTGTTTTTAGATTCAATAAATTTGATAGTTTCTGGTTCCATGATGGAACAACTATCAAGATTTTCACTAATAATAAACAATGACCAGCTGTGAATCTATAATTAATTTGCTCTTTGATGAGGGATGTTTATCATCAAATAATCATTTGATGATCAAATAATCAATGAGCATTTTATTTGATGGTATGATGATTTCTGTTCAAAAATAAAGATGATTCACAATTGAAAATTTTGAAGCTTGATCTCTATTCATTATGTGGGATTTTGTCTTATTTAGTTTGAAATAAGTTACTATTCAGTTTTCAAATTCAGTTTCCTCTTTGTTTCCTGGATCGCTATTTTTGAACTGATGCGTTCAGGACTAATATTCAATTATGGATATGTTTTCTCGTATTTCAAGCGCTTGAAAGTGATTTTGATAGATTCTACTCGTTTTCATTATAGTAACATGGTTTGAAAATATAGAGAACGAGCCTAAAACAAAATGAATGTGAATATCAACAAGGTCATGATTCTATTTCATATGAAGTAATCCAGAACCGCCTGATAGTCGGATACTATCGTGTCAGACAAAAGTGAAGAAAGAGAAATCAAAAATGAAATGTAAAAGTGAAATGTTTGAATTTTTGAACGAAATTCATGGAATTGAATTAATATTTGAATCAGACGTGAAACATAACGATGGTGAATAAATATGGAAAGAGTTAGCTTCACATTCCACATATAATGTTTTCGTTTTTTCAAATGTATATGATGATGTTATTCACCAGATAATTGATATATTTAGATTCATTCAGTTTTGAGCTTCACAGATCCTTTGAGAAATTATACTCCCTTTTCACATTTTCCACATGAACTCATAATCAAACTCGAAACCTAAAGTTTCCAAACAGAACCTTGAATCCTGAGGAAATAAGGTCAGAACCTTGGCCTTGTCAGATAAGCTCCTACTCTATTCTCACTATCTGTATGAAGTTCATTAAACTGTAAGAAAAACAATAATAAATACTGAATGAATAAATACACTACAGATTTTGTCATGAGGGGTTATTCAAAAATTATTCATTTTTTCCCAGAGATATTTAGAACATCCATGAAGTGATCCCAGATGATATTTCACCATTATTCTCAACCTAAGATTGAGAACAATTAAACTTCGTGTCAAATGTTGATAACTGAAGAATATGAATTATCTCATCAGCGTCTAGACTCTGGAATAGGAGCGTCTGGAATAATTCAACCACTTTTCGTTCCTCAGGGTGACATTTAATATCAACGCTCGTGCATGACCCATTTCTATTAATTGACCACCAAAGAATATGAATTTCATAATAGTCTCCCATAAAACGTCTCGAAGAAATTAAAACAAACTGTTCAATCAAAAGTTTCATTAGTTTCATGAGGAGTTTGATCACGAGTCACTTCTTCATTCCGGTATCATCTTCTCATTCATACCAATGATACCACTGAGCACTACTCAAGCGATTTGAGGTTTAAAAAAGAGATTTTCCTCAGAATTTAAATTTTCCGATGTTGGTGTTACTTTATTAACTGATTCATTCTATTTCATAGAAAAACGAACCACATCAATGTGAGATGCTTGGTCACTCCACAAATCAATATTTTGTAACCCACTCACATGTATAAAAAATGTTTTAAAAATCATAGTCAACCAACCAATTTGTGAATACAGTTATAATACAAGTTAAACTTTACCTGCAATTCATTTGAAACTGAGATTCATACACACAACTATGATTTACAACAATAGAAAAATGTATCAGATTTATAGGTAGAAAGCTATTTTTTATTTTTTTTAGCTTATTGAATAAAGCATGTTCTAACAGGGCCACAATTTTTATCCTTCTGATACTTGGATGGTTTTTCACTCTGAATCATTCTCACCCAAATGATATATGGTATTTTCTAATTTTGAAGACTTCAAATCGATTGACGCGAGGAAAACTCGTATGAACGATTATGATGACTTATCGTCGCGTCAACGACGTGTACCTCCACCTGCTTCACTCATTGATTTGTTACATTGTAATCCTTCACAAGAGTTTCAATGTGAATTCGTAATGTTGGACATGCTAATGGTGAGCCTTGACTGATGACTTGATTTAACAGGTCAAAGTTTGAGTGATTAATTCACCTTTATCTCTCTTTTTCTATCGCTCTCAACTCCATCTCCTCTCTCTCTCTCTCTCTCTCTCTCTCTTCTCTCTCTCTCTCTCTCTCTCTCTCTCTCTCTCACACACTTCACCTCTCACCTACCCCATATCTCTCTTTGACGGTTACGTGTCAGTTCACATTAGTTGAACAAATACCAATTTGCACTATTTTTATTTTTTGTGTTCTACCCGATATTTCGGGCTGAATCAAACGACTGTCTCACCAATTAGTCAACAATTAACGTCGAGTGTGTCGATCCTCCAAAAAATGTATAGCGCAGTAAATCAATATTGCTCACAACGCTTTATTATATACAATAATACGATACCAGAGGAATTTTCAGCCACAACCACATTCTAGCTTTCAGAATTCAGTTATATTTTTAAACATTATGATCAAATGTAAATTTGGGTTGATCATCGTTTTATTACCATCGTTATATTTGAAATTCTTGAAAAATTCAAATCAATTTGAAAGAAATTTTTTCTCAATTTTCCATTTTGAGTTATTCTCACAAATTCGAGAACGTCTTTTAATGTTTTTTCTCGAAAGTTGGAGAACCTATTACACCTGGAAAGCACATTGATGAGTTAGCGATGGCACATGGAGGCACGAAGTGAAGAACACGTGCGTTCTCTTTGAGTATGGTGAAATTTTATTTTTTATTTCTATTTCTATTTTTCATTTCTTTTTCATTTTTGCACATTCAATTGGAATTTCTATATCTCATTTTTTGTGAGAATCAACTAAAAAAATATCATGGATCGTGTAATTGAATTCAATTCCTTTCCATCCTCATTTTTATTGAGGGCACTGTAGCATTTTTAACCCTTCTATGAATAATAATTGTATACACATTAGTAGATCCTTACTTATTAGGAGCCACAGATAATTTTACACCAGCCAATATATTAGTCAAACCTGTACATATCCAATCTGAATGATATTTGTCATCTGCTAATGCAATCTCACGTTCGAAATATTAAATTTGAACGCTTATATCACTTATTTAAATTTGAACTTTAAACTTTATTTGCATCCTGTAAGTCAACACTCTTCTCTCGAAGCGTTGCAAGCGCACTCTGCGCAGCATCACTCATATACTAGTGGGAATTCCCCGAAACATTCTATAAGTTGGCTTTTGTTTAATTGTCGCACATAGATTCACGCGCGAGCGGTTGAGTAACTCTACTTCGTATTAGTATTCATCATGGTGTTATTTGAACAGAACAATATAATGTGGTACTTGCAGCTTGGTTGACTTGCAAATAATATAAGTTAGATGAAACTTATATGTAGTTGAGACGTGAATACCTTGGTTTTATTCAAATTCACATGAACGATTGCACGAAAAACGTGAAAGACAGTCAGAAGTTAATTAATGAACTTCATATTATTTACCTAGTGATGATTGCGGGTTTAACAACTCACAGTTGAGTCAATGTTTGGGCACGTGTACAGGTCTATATTCAATGAGTATGAGTAGAACTTTACTATAGGACACACTGAATTTAATTGCTTCATCAATATCCTGATTGAGAAATTGATCACTTCTTCTTGTAATCAACATGATGATATCATGAACAATAGTTTGTGTCATCATTTTTTGAATAGTTGATATAGTTAATAATCTTCTATCACAATTAAATACT